>CM019065.1:265833033-266050993 GCA_009667805.1 Leptobrachium leishanense | reverse complement strand
AGGGTGGGTGTTTTGTGTGGCGGATCGGGCGTCTGGCATTTCCCCCTCTTACTTTAATTATTTTTTTTTTTTTTTTTTATTGTGTGGACATGGGGTCACTCTGGGTGAGCCATGTGGTGGGGCTCACCATGCCTCTGACCGCTTCCTCTGGCCCCAGATCACCCTGCCATTTGGCCTCTTCCATGGCCTCCAGTTCCCACAGGGCTCCTGGAGGGAGCTGGGAATGCTGCCTTCTCAGGCAGTCCCCCACTTTTTTTTCCCCCACTCCCCCACCCGTTTTGTTTTCTTTTGCCTGCCTGGTGCCGCACCCGCAGATTGCCTGCAGCCCGAACACCTCGCTGGTGCCGCTTTCTTAGGTCTGTCTGAGGGACCATCCCCCTCCCCACCTTTATTTCTGTTACCATTGCTGATCCTTGCCGACTCTTCATTGTTTTTGTCTGGTCTATTGCTGGCTAGTTTCCAAAATAAAATTTTGAAATTAAAAAAAGAATACTTTTAAATTGTCTCAGTGGTCAGGCAACATGTTGTACAGGTGTAAAAGAATTATTAGCAAACATTAATAAGGATACAGTCGAAAAGGCTAAAGGCAAACTTCCTCAGGAGAAATATACATAAAATGGAATTGAAAAAAAAAGTGTAAGGCATTGGAGCAAGTGGAAAACAAAATGTTACATAGATATTTATGCATTCAATAGAACATTAGGGACCATAAATAAACATCTGGATAAAACATAAAAATAACAATACCCATACAAAGCTATAAAAAATAAAAACCAATCACTTGCTCCTCTTCCTTTTTGACCCGGGACAGATACGTTCGCTAGATGAGGTGGCAGAGACAACAGACAAGGCTGGTGGGGCAGAGGCAGAGGCTGCTTGGGAAGATGCACCAGGCTGGAGGAATGATAACAGATACAGATCATCCCCTGCGTCTGGACACTGGGACAGCAATCTCCAGAGGTGGTGGTGTGGGTGACGGTAGTCGGCATGGCAGCATGGGGAGGACTGGACTGGTGCACCGCTGCTCCGCCATGACCTTCTTTACATGGGTGAGTTGTGTGAGGACAGCTGTCAGCTCCCTGTTTTCAGGCACATTTGGGTCGTTGCGTCTCTGAAGCCCTTCTGGATTTTCTTTCTTGTCCGTCTCTGCTCCCCGCTATATGGAGTAAAGATTCCCCCCCAAGAGAGTAACGCTCTGGTGCATGTGCTCCCCGAAGTTGACTTGATATTTCCCCATGTCATCTATGGCTGCAATGAGCTGTTGGAGGGTCTATTCATCGACCGCCCTGAACTGGGGGGCAAGCTGTGGAGCTGGTGGTGGTCCTGGTTGTGGGGGCTGGCTGGCGGGCATCTTTGCCTCTGATAAAATGACAAAGGTGGTGTAGGGGGGAGCTTTTGGACAGGTGGAGCAGACTCACGTGGTGGAATGATAGCAGGGGTGTTTCTGGCTTTGAAGAAGTGTGAGATGGCTTTGGAGATGAGTGTTCTGTTGTCATTTGGGGTACATCCTTTAGGAAGGGGAGTTTCACTTTGTCCCACAGGAGGTCATGGAAGGATGGTGCCAGATCATAGCCATGTTCAGCCTCCTGGGGGCGCACTGCTGTTGCTGGGCGCGGTGGTGTCACAGGGCGCAGTGGTGTACCTGTGAAGAGAGGAGAGTATATATATATATTAAGTAAAATACTTTATACACACTTCAATACATTCTGAATTGGGGGTCAACTGATAAGGGTGACAGAAAAAAATGTGCCACCACGGGCCATGTAAAAGAGAATCTTATGACAAGATAGACATGTTGATAATACTAGCAATTTAACACCAGCAATACGCTATATGTAGTTACCCAGCATAATGCAAATTAAACATTAACATAAAGCGATTAATTTGCATTATGCTGGTGGGGGTTAAAAACCTATAGAATCTTGGAAGCTTGCGAGCGGCCCAAGACTGCTTCACTGGGGCCTTAACATCTCTGTGCCAGCCTATATCCAGCCATGCTGAGCAGCCGGACGCAGAAGGGATCCCGCGAGGGCGTGGTCTGCTGCTCAACCAAGATGGCTGCGTAGTACGTGAGCTCCTCACAATCCCGCAAATAATCCGCTTTTCATAGCAAGGTAAAGCCCGGTATGGGTCGTGGCAAACGGCCTCAACCTGTTGAGTCTCGCCCTGGGACCCCTCGCAGATCGGCCGCAGGAAGATTGGACTCCTACTTCGGACCCCAGCCACGGACAACACAAGGAGGAGACGACTCCTCGGACATGGCGTCCTCGGCCTCCTCCTCGGAATACTCGCTCCCGGACCTCGGTGCGGCCACGCAGCGGATTGAGCGACTGCTTGCAGACATGCCCACACGGGCAGACATACAATCCCTGGTAGCGGAGGTACGGGAGAAGCTGCAGCAGGACATCGCTGAGGTGAGGGGGGAGGTGTCGACCATGGACACGCGGCTGACTCGCTTGGAGCAGGCGGCAAATACACCGCACGAGGCGGCTATGACTATCTCACTGCAGCACTCAGAGGTATGGCGCCGCATTGATGACCTGGATAACAGGTCCAGAAGGCAGAATCTCCGTATCCGCGGAGTACCGGAGGAGGTATCGGATGCGCACATCTACCTACCGGGCCTCTTTAATCACCTCCTGGGCTCTGAACGGGTAACGGCAGCGGACCTGCCTCGCGCTCACCGCGCACTACGGCCCCCCCCCCTACTTCATCCACGATGCCACCGAGGGACCTGATATGCTACTTCGCTGACTTTTCCCTGAAGGAGGCGATCTATTTGAAAGCTCGCGCCCGTCGCACATGGACATACGATGGAGGTACTATTGAGATTTTTAATGATATCTCTCCCTCTACGCTACAAGCCAGGCGCGCATTGCGGCTCGTGACCCAAGCCTTATCCGAAGCACAGATCCCATATAGATGGGGCTATCCGTTCTCGTTATCGGCTCGAGTGGATAAAGTTGCACACCTGCTACGCACGCCATCTGATGTCCCACGTTTCACCGCAGCTCTGGGCCTCCCGGATGTGAGGGTGCCTGATTGGGAAATGTTCTCCCTCCCTGGCCAGGGTAGGGAGATGGCGCCTAGGCCACAGAGATCCCGGAGCCGACGTAGACATTTGGTCGCGCCTGTCCCGCAAGAGATGGGGCACTGTAGGTCCCGAGGAAAGTTGCCCCTTCCTAAGCGTGGAGTACTATCACTCACAGGGCGGGTTACGGGAGGCCTGAGTCGAGGCCTGTGTCCAAAGGACATCTTGTTCCCGGTACACGGACTTTGGGCATGGAAATTCTTTCTATATGTTTGTTTTTTTTTTTTTTTTTCTTTCCTTTCTCTCTCATATTATGCCTTGCGGTCCTTCTTACTTGACTTTGTTTACGTTTACTCTATCCAGCCACAAGACCAGGTTTCACTGAACGGTGTACAGGGTTTGGTAGAGGAAGCAGACGTTTGGCCATGCGGGATTGCTTTTCGCGCCCTCAGCTTCTCAATTAACCTTGTCTTATTACGCATGACTCCCGCCCACATATCCCGGAAATGAAGCGTACTGCTTGGGTTATATGCTGGACAATAGGTTGGGCAGAAGAAGAGGGGGGCCCGTATCTTTTGCCTTTACGCCTTCAGGTGTCTTCTGTGCCAAAACACGAAACATGGCGTTGGTCTGTATATTCTGCGGCTCCGTGGCCATGTCAGAGGGCTGTTCGCAGGTTGCTATAACATGTTTATAGCCTTGAATGACGGAGAATAAGCATGATGTTTGTATATTATTGTTTTTATTTTATTTATGATCCCCCATAGCCGCTGAAGCTTACAACTTCTCCACTCCTTTCGGACAAAAATGATTCTTTCATTGTTACTATAAATCCCGCCAATATGACATCATCTTCTTGATTTACCGGATGTTTCTTGCACCTCTGACGTCGCCTCTAGCTACCCGCTGGGTTTAGGTGGAAGGGATAGGGGGGGGGAAAGAGGGAGGGAAGGGAGGGGGGGGGAAACAAAAAAAAAAAAAAGAGAAAAGGGGGAGAGGGAAAAGAAAGGGAAAGGGGAAAAAAAAAAAAAAAAAAGAAAGAGGAAAAAAATGGGAGGGGGAGGGACAGGATCGATAAAAGGAATGAACACTCTGAGAACAAGATGTATAATCAGGGTAGGGGGCACCTCATGTTGATGTCCACTATTCCCTATATGTAGCAGAATAGGGGATAGTTCAGCGGGAGGTTAAGGTGTACACCTATGAAGACTGTTTTTGAAATTTCTCGGTAGCGGGGGTGTATGAGGGGAGGGAGGGGAGGGGGAGAAGGGAAGAAAAGGAACACTCGCTCATCGGAAATATATACGGGACCTTTATGCATACCTATGTCCTTCAGCAGTCGGCTTTGTTTAATTGATTTCGGGTGTTTTTTTTTTTTATTTTTTTTATTATTTTATCTTTCCATGCTCTTTGATTTGTGGGTCGGGATGACTTGTTCGGTTTATGATACTGCATTGTTACCTTGTTATGTTACTATCTTTTATATAACCTGGATTGGGATTGTGGGATTGTTCTGGGATTGATTCACCTAGATAGTCTGCGGCTGCAGACCGGTTGATTGATCCACCCCCACGAGGATTGGTGTCTTTCTCCCTAGAGGACCACTTAGGGTAGTGTTTTTCACATACCTAACCTTTATCCTCTAGGTTCACCACTTCCCTCAGATTTTTGTGTTTGTGCGTTTTTTGTGGTTTTTTTTTTTTTTTTTTCTCTTTCTTCTCTCTTTCTCTTCTTTTTCTCTCTCCCTCCCTCTCTTCTTCTTCTCTTTTTCTTACTCCTTTCCCCTCTTTCTCTCTCTCTTCTCTCCCCTTCTGCTCTCTACTCTCTTTTTCACTTTTCTCTCTCCCTCTCTTCTTCTCTCTCATCTCCTCCTTATCCCTTATCTTGCTCCCTCTCTCTCTTTCCCTACCCCTAACTGCCCTTCCCATGGCTGCATACAGGGATAGGCCGCTCAGCTTGCTTTCTTACAACGTGCGGGGCTTGAATACGCCTGAGAAGCGACATCAGATCTTGCGAGAACTGAGAGCTCTTCGAGCTTCGGTGATTTTCATTCAGGAGACACATTTTCGCGGGGATTCTGCCCTTACTCTAGCTGATCGTAATTTTCCTTTGGTTTTTATAGTAATTACGCTGGTGGAAAGTCCAGGGGCACAGCCATCATCTTTGCGGCAATGTTCCTTTTGTGGAGACTGAGACGTGCCGAGATGAGGAGGGACGGTTCCTCTTTATTAAGGGCACAATAGCGGGGGAGTCATACACGTTCGCTTCCGTGTACTTGCCAAATAAATCGCAATGTCGTTGTCTTTCTGGCATTCTTCGTAAACTGGCAGCCTTCCAGGAGGGTCTTCTGATTCTAGCAGGGGACTTTAACGTCCCTTTGGATCCACGCCTAGATACCTCGAATGGGGTTTCATCTATCCCAGATAGTTTGCTTCGCCAGATGCGCCGCTTATTGGATTCATATCAGCTGGTGGATGTTTGGAGAGCGTTTCACGGTCGGGAACGGACTTCTCGTTTTATTCGGCAGCCCACTCCTCTTACTCCAGGTTGGACTATTTTTTCATGTCCCCACATGTGCTCTCTTTGGTCGGAGATTCGGGAATAGCGGTTCGCACCTGGTCGGATCATGCTGCGGTCTCTGTCTCAATTTCCTCACCATTGTGTGCGCCCAAAGAGCGTAATTGGCGGCTCAATGTCTCGCTTTTGTCTGACCCGCAGGTTCTCTCAGATGCGCAAACGCTTTTATCTAACTTTTTTCAAGACAACGTTACGCCTGATGTGTCCCTCCCCACAATTTGGGAAGCCCATAAGGCTTGCATCCGTGGGTCTTCATTAGTCGTGGTACGGCACTCAAGAGACGGAATAAAGCACATCTCCAGACTTTGCTCGCTGATATTCAGCAGCTCCAAGACGAACATATTGCCTCGGGAGCAACCGAGGCTTTTCAACGCCTCTTGCAAGCCCGCCAATCTTTGGCAGACCACCTGAACGCAGATCTTAAATTGCAGGCCATTAAATCTAGGGCCTTCTTTGCACTCCATGAGAACAAACCCGGCCGCCTCCTAGCACAACAGCTTAGGGTACGTCGCCAGAGAGCGTACATTCCACGCATCCGTATCTCGGCCTCTGAGATTACCTCACACCCAGCCCGTATTGCTACAGAATTTCACAACTTTTTCCAGGCCTTGTACAACATTCGAGCAGATACCGGGTTGGCACCGGAGACATCCTTGATCCAGCAATATTTAGACCGCACTGTCTCACATACCCTGACCAGAGCGGAATCTGAAGCAATGAGCCACCCCATTACAATGGAGGAGCTTCAGGAGGCTATAAGGATGTCCAAGAACAATAAAAGCCCTGGGCCGGATGGATTTCCTTCGGAATATTATAAAAGCTTTAGAGATACTCTGGCCCCTCATTGGCTCTCCACTTTCAATGCAGTGACTGATGGCGCTCGCCTCCATCAGGCCACTTTAGCGGCCTCTATCTCACTATTGCCCAAACCGGAGAAGGACCCGTTACTTTGTGCCAGTTACCGCCGATATCTTTGTTGAATGGTGATCTGAAGCTCCTGACGCGCATTTTGGCCACTCGATTGAGTGATTGTTTGCCTCGCCTAATCGACCCAGATCAGGTAGGATTTATACCTGGTAGGGAGGCCAGGGATGCTACCACCCGGGTAATTAACGCTATTAGCCTAGCTCATCGAGGGTCGAGCCCGGTCCTTCTGCTGTCAACTGATGCTGAAAAGGCCTTCGACCGAGTGCTGTGGCCATTCATGAAGCTGACATTAGCGAAGTTCGGACTGGATGCCACCTTTCTCTCCTGGATCGATGCTATTTACGATGATCCAACAGCAAGGGTTAGGGTAAATGGTGCTCTTACAGATAGTTTCCAAGTCCGGAATGGAACCCGGCAAGGTTGCCCGCTCTCACCTCTGCTCTTTGCACTCACTCTGGAGCCCTTGTTGTCTTCTATTCGCCTTAATCCATTGATCACTGGCATCCGTGGCCACTCCCTTCATCACAAGGTCTCAGCTTATGCGGATGATCTACTTTTTATGCTCACAAACCCAGTGGTCTCCCTTCAGGAGGTGGTAACGGAGCTAGATACTTATGGGGCACTGTCAGGACTTAAAATCAATATGACTAAGTCGGAAATCTTGAATGTTTCCCTGCAGGGCGCTGACAGGGTAGCACTTAAACGCCGATTTCCATTCCGGTGGTGTGCGGAAAAGCTACGTTACTTGGGCATATGGCTTCATGCAGATGTCAGTAAGATCCCTTCCCTTAATTTCCTCCCTATTTTATCGGTTATACTCCAGGACATGAGAGGATGGTCCTCTAAATATCTCTCATGGCTAGGTAGGGTTGGGGTTCTAAAGATGAACGTCTTGCCCCGCCTTCTCTACCTTGTCCAGACCATCCCTCTGCAGGTTCCTAGAGGCTGGCTCGCTGAGGTGCGGAAGTTGTTCTTGAATTTTGTTTGGGCTGGTAAACGGCCCCGCCTTAAATTTACGACCATGTGTAAACCTACCTCCTCGGGAGGCTTGGCATTACCTGATCTAGGATCCTATCTGTTTGCCAACCACCTAACTAGACTGCTGGATTGGATGGATCAGGGTTCTACCCGTAGATGGCTGGACCTGGAGTGGGCACTTGCAGAGTGCCCCCTCTGGGCGTTACCGTGGCTCCTCCAGCGACATGTGCCCTTGTCTTCCAGACGGGCCCCTGCGGTGGGATGTACGCTCAGATATTGGCTTCGGGCCCGCCCCCTTTTTGCTCTTTCGCCCTCTCCCTCGCCTCTTCTTCCCTTGTCACACAACCCAGCGCTCCCGAGTGGGGTTTGTGCCTCAGTGCGCCTTCGCTTCACTACCTCGTCATGTCTCAGGGCGCATCATCTATTCGCAGAGGGGCAGTGGATACCACTGGGGGGGACGGGACAGGAGACTCCAGTGCCTACGTTTGCGGAGTCTTTCAACTATGCACAATTGCGCTCCTTTTTATGTTCTCTACCTGATAGAGCCGGTCTTCTGAGACAGCTCACTCAATTCGAAAAATATTGTGTGTCGGGAATTACTCTGACACGCAGCCTCTCCACTTTATACTCCATGCTACAAGCTTTTTCAGCTGATCTGCCATCATTTGTAGGAAAATGGGATGGGCATGTTAGGGGACAATTTACCTGAAAGACACTGGGCAAAGACGTTCTACTTTGTTGCATCGGGCTCACCGGTTTCCAGATTCCGAGAGTCCTCTTATAAATTGATTTCGCTGTGGTATACCTCTCCGGTGCAGACGGCGCGTTTCTGTACCTCAGCCACTGATGACTGCTGGAGATGTAACTTAGATAGAGGCACATACCTCCATATGTGGTGGTCCTGCTCGCGCATTCGTCCTTTCTGGGAAGCCATACGGAAGCTGGCGTGTCACTTGACAAACCTGGATTTGGCTTTGGATCCTAGGTTGTTTTTGCTTGGCCAGACGGATTTGTCATATAAGTCATTTAAACGTTCTATCTTGCCTCGACTGTTACTGGCGGCGAGGTCAGTGCCACCTTTATTTTGGAAATCCGATCACACTCCCCCTTTACGAGAAGTACTATTGAGGATGGAGCTCATTAGGTCGGCAGAGCAGCTGCTGCATCCTGCAGACAGATGGGACGAGATTTTCCGCCGTACCTGGTATTATTGGTCGGAGTTTGTATCTTCCTCTAAATGCACGGAGTGGCTTCAGGAGGCTCACGATCCTGGGTAGGCTATTCCTGCGCACAGAAGGATGGGCTTCTCAGCTGGGTGTTCTTGACTTCCCTTTTCGGAGTGGGAAGTATTTCGGCCTATCCCTGATGGTAGACTGGGCCTTGGTACGCTGTCCTTTGTCTACCTCTCTTCTGGCCTTTCTCCCCTCTCTCTCTGCTTACTTTCCTTCTGCTTCCCTCTTCGCTTCGTTTCTCTGTTTCTTGGTATCTTCGGTTCCTTTTCTCAAGACCTCTCCATTCACTTTTTCTTTAATGGGTCTTTCCCATTTACTTTTTTTTCTTTTATTGTCTATTTGTCCATATATGTCTGTCCCGGTTTCTTGTTAATTGGAGTTAGTCTTTGTTAGTCGTTCGATTTATTTGCTCCCCATAATTCTGCGCTAACCTCGCCCCTACACTCAAGTTTTCTGGTCCGTGTGAGTCTGGGAGAGAGACCCCAATACTGTGGGGCGCAGGGGACGTATTTGTCACGGCTCCCCCCCCTTTTTCTTCATGGATGGGGTGGGACACGGCCGTTGCCTGCATGGGAGTTCCTCTCTATTGCGATCATAAATACTCTGCATGGCTCTCGGAGAAGATCATATTAATGTATGGTTATGTAGAGTGAATACTTTAGTTGTGATACCTTTTCCCTGTTTTTTGTTCCTTATATTTTATGTCAAGCTTTCCCTCTTATGTTTTGTATATTGTTCTTTGTCCTTTTTGAAAATAAAAACTTTTCATGCAAAAAAAAAAAAAAAAAGGTAAACCTAAAAAAAAACAAAAAAAAAAATCGGACTTTTAAAAAAAAATGAAAAAAATTTCAGAAAAATACTTAAAATATCCTAAAAAATCTATAAATAAAGAGACTCTTTACTGCAGAATTTTATAATGAACGGTTTATTAGATATTGAATTAAAACAGGAATATTTTTAACATTGAACCCTATGGGATTCTCCTGAATAAATTTGCCGAATTAAACCACAGAATGGCAGGGCATTTCGGGAACCTTTCCAAAAAAAAAAAAAAAAAAAAAAAAAGGGATCCCGCCAGCGGGACATCTGGGACTCTATGTCAGGTGGGTCTGCCTCCAGGCATGCAGCGCTCTACATCTCCCTTCCTCCTGGCTACGATTCGTCTGGTGACGACGACTGCTCCTGGCCTCGTGGGGGTAATGCTGGGATGACATGGATCACACCAGAGTCCCAGGCTTTGGACACGCGACCCCTCTCTGCAGCTGCGAAGAAACGAGCACAAAAAAAAACGCAAGGCAGCACTGGCAGCATTCTCGGGTGCCTCGCTGGCCGCGCCAGAAATTTCGGACGGGGATACGGTTGAAGATCGCCGGCTCTCCGCTAGTAGTAGCATAACCTCAGACCGACAGCCTGGCTTGAGACCGGAGCCTCGAGCGCTGGTGGCTGGAGTTGGGACAGCCGACCTATGCATTGACTCTGCTGGGACACGGATCCAAGAGGAGGACGAACACCTCCCCTCCACGAAAGGCGACCTTCGTAAGATCTTGGATGAACTACAGGAAATTCGGGAGATATGGAGACCTGAAGTGGCAGCGGTCCGAGCAGAGGTTGACGTGCGTGCACAGATGACGGAGGTACAGGCGAAGACCATTGAGGTACAGATGGAGCAAACTCACCTGACTGGACGGGTTGCTGCCCTTAGCTCCCAGGTTGAGGTCCTGACCCGCTCTGTAGATATATTAGAAACAAGACACCGTTGCCTTAATATTAGGGTCAGAGGAATCCCAGCTTTGGTTTCGACAGAGGAATTATCGCCCTATGTTGCTCACTTGGCCCTCCAGGTTTCTGGACTCCCTCTTGATACTCCTGGTGGGATTGGGTCGGTGTTCCGGGTTCGGAGACCAGCGGCGACCCCACGGGGACGTCTGGGGATGTGGTAGTGGCGTTCCGTGATGTTTCCTTTAAAGTGACGCTTATGAATACTCCTGGCGCATTTTGAGGGCTCTACGCTGGCACTGTATCATGACCTCCCATTCCAGACCCTACTAGCCCGCCGATGATTTCGGGACGTGACAACTATCCTTCGTCGCAATGGGATTCGCTACAGATGGTGTCAGGTATCGTATCCTGGCGGGGACCCTCTCCGCAGCTGATCGCGCGGACCACGCTGAGACTCGGCCGCTGCGGTCACGGATGGAGGTCCCTGCAGGCAGACGGAGAACCGCGGCATTAGCCGCCCGCGACGGCTCTCACACCCCCAACAACATCCTGTATCCCACAGATGCGTCTGGCGTCCCACGTGGGATCCAAGATGGCGCCCGGCCAAACCAACCACCCTCCAGCCAATCAGAACACACTATGACATCAGAGCCAACCTGAATGCCATAACCATTCAGCAGCATCCACTACTGATTGGTGGACTCATTTCAGGCAGCCAATTTAAATCCTAAGTCACCTCTCATTCATTGCTGAGTTTTCCCTGTGCCAACTTCTACCCTTCTTATACTCGTGCTTATCCCTATCATCTTGCCTGCCTCCTGATAACGACCCCTTGCCTGGAATAATTGACTACTCTTGCCTGGCTTCTGATAACGACCCCTTGCCTGGAATAATCAACTACTCTTGCCTGCCTCCTGATAACGACACCTTGCCTGGAATTATCGACTACTCTTGCCTGCCTCCTGATAACGACCCCTTGCCTGGAATAATCGACTACTCTTGCCTGCCTCCTGATAACGACCCCTTGCCTGGAATAATCGACTACTCTCGCCTGCCTCCTGATAACGACACCTTGCCTGGAATTATCGACTACTCTTGCCTGCCTCCTGATAATGACACCTTGCCTGGAATTATCGACTACTCTTGCCTGCCTCCTGATAACTACCTTCCTACCTGAAATCACTGGTTGTCCTTCTCCAAGGTACTGGTAGTAGTAAGGTACAGAACTGTCCCCTAAGTAAAGTATACTATATGCCTACTCCTTTTACGCTATTTGCCGTATTGCTCTCTCGTGTAAAAGTGACTCCCTCTGGTCTCCTCCGCATACTGACCTCCAGCGACGAACCCCTAACAGATAAAACTCAGCCTTTTAAAATGGAGCTCGCGGAATTGACCGAGGCACTTACTACCATGTCCCAACAGATGGGCAACCTAAGTGTAACTGTCCAAGACCTCCAAGCGGGACAAGCACGACTCCAGAATCAGATATCAGACTTGTTGGCCCTACCCATGGACCCCTCGACCACAGCCATGGTCAACAACCTGACTCCAGAACCTACAGTCCCCTTACCCGAAAGATTCTCTGGCGACAGAAAGAAATATAGACTGTTCTTGTCCGACTGCCAGCTATTATTTTCCCTGAAACCCCGCACTTACTACAACGAAGAAGTCAGAATCAAGACAGTCATCACGTTGCTCCAAGGGGAACCCCGCGCATGGGCTCAACACCTCATTAGCAATGACCCTTTATTGACCTCCTGGGATCAATTCATAACAGCACTAAATGACTTATATGATGACCCGTACCGGTTCGAATCCTCCCAAGCTACTATCCGGGAACTCCGTCAAGGTAAAAAACCGGTAGAAGATTATATTGCAGAATTCAAAGCCCTATCTTTGGAGACCGGCTGGAACGAGACCGTTTTGGTCAATCAATACAAAAATGGCCTCTCCAGCGACATCCAGGATGATCTGGCCCACGTCCAGTCGCCACTAAGACTGGAACCCCTAATACAGTTAACCACAAATATTGACCGACGCCTACGTGAGCGCAGGAGGGAACACGCGATGGATACTCCACCTTCCAGACGTCCCCTCACCTCTCCTCGCATCAGCCACCCTCCATTATCAGTCAAAAGCCTCACTACCGATGAACCTATGCAAATCGGCCTGGTGAGGGTGCATCTATCTCCCGAAGAATTGGCTCGTCGCAAGTCTAACCAGCTATGCCTGTACTGCGGAAAACCCAACCATACCGTTTGGGATTGTCCCATCAAGAATGGACCCCGCAATGGTAAGAAAGAAAACACGTCTACAAATAATTTTTTGAATTTTTTGTCTCGTCACTTATCTATCCTCCTCTCATTACAGTGGAATGACCATCCCGTCTCAGTGTCTGCTATGGTAGACTCGGGTGCAAGTAGCTGTTTCATGGACTTTACCTTAGCTACATCTCTTGGTATTCCTTATGTAAATAAAAAATCACCATTAAGCATCCAATGTGTTGATGGGTCTCCCTTAACCTCCGGCCCGGTGGTCCTAGAGACCATTCCCCTTCTCGTCTGTATAGGGCATGGGCATAAAGAAATTCTCCAGTTCGATCTGGTAACATCCCCCTTGTTTCCAGTTATAATTGGCATTTCCTGGCTTCGCACCCATGACCCAGTGATATCCTGGACCTCAGGAACGTTCAGCTTCACATCCAAACGCTGTATCAAATTCTATCTACGTCCTTCAGTCACTAAGGGCTGTATTTCCTCCATTCTGGACAAAGAAATGAAATCTTCTGATGTCTCTCTTCCACAAGAATATGCCAAGTTCTCTGATGTATTTAATAAAAAAGGGGTTGAACATATACCTCCCCATCGAAAATACGACTGCCCCATAGAACTGCTACCGGATGCCAGTATTCCATTTGGCCACATTTATCCCTTAGCCGAACCCGAACTCCATGTCCTCAAAGAATACATAAGAGAAAATCTCGAGAAAGGGTTCATCAGACCCTCTGCCTCACCGGCTGGAGCAGTCATATTTTTCATTGAAAAGAAAGATGGTGGTCTACGACCTTGTGTAGACTACCGTGAGTTGATCAAAATAACCATCAAGAACAAATACCCACTACCTCTTATACCTGGACTCCTAGAACAACTAAAAAATGCTGTTGTCTTTACCAAACTTGATTTGAGAGGGGCCTACAATCTATTGCGCATATGCAAGGATGATGAATGGAAAACCACATTTAGAACGAGATATGGTCATTACGAGTTCACGGTAATGCCATATGGGCTATGCAATGGCCCAGCGGCATTTCAACATCTAGCGAACGACATATTAAGAGATCTCCTCGACGTCTATGTCGTCGTGTACTTAGATGACATACTAATATATTACACCTCCCTGGATCTACACCGACGTCATGTCAAGTCTGTTCTTTCCCATTTACGTCGTCACAACATGTATGTGAAATTAGAAAAATGCGTTTTTGAAGCTACTCGGATTGAATTATTAGGCTTCATAATCACTCCTGGACAAATGGAAATGGACCCCCGGAAGATCGAAGCCATTATCAACTGGCCCCTTCCCAAAACCAAAACGGAAATCCAAAGATTTTTAGGGTTTGCAAATTTTTATTGAAAATTTATCTGAAATTTTTCAAAAATCGTGTTCCCTTTAACCCAGTTGACAATAAAGAAAAACCCCTTTTTTTGGTCCAATACTGCACAACAAGCTTTCGACAAATTACGGGAACTTTTTACCACCGCTCCGATACTATTGCTTCCCAATCCTACTAAACCCTATTTCTTGGAAGTCGACGCCTCAGCGATAGCCACAGGGGCCATACTCTCCCAAAGAGCCGAAAACAACGATGCTCTGCACCCTGTAGCCTTTTTTTCTCGTAAACGTCTCCCCGCAGAGATGAACTATAGTGTAGGAGATCGGGAACTACTAGCGATAATAAACGCCTTTGATGAATGGAGACACCTTCTTGAGGGCACCACGCATCCCGTGACGATTTACACTGACCATAGAAACCTTGAGTACTTGAGAACCGCTCGACGCCTCTGTCCTCGACAAGCCCGCTGGTCCCTATTTTTCTCACACTTCTTTTTTCACGTACCGCCCTGGGAGTAAAAATGTTAAAGCAGATGCTCTTTCCCACATTTACGAAGAACCGTCCATATCGACCGAGACGGAAGAAACTATCCTCCATCATGGACATTTCCTCACCATAAAAAATTATGGTTGTCACGGATGTCCGGGACTATGTTCGTTCATGTTCAATTTGTACTCGCAGTAAAGTTCCTAGAATCAAGATGGCAGGACTCCTGCAACCTCTCCCAATCCCCCATCGCCCATGGGCTAGCATCTCTGTAGATTTCATAGTTGAATTACCCCCATCTCAGAAACACAATACCATCATGGTCGTGGTTGATAGATTGTCCAAAATGGCCGATTTTGTCCCCACTTGAGGACTACCATCGGCCAGAACCACCGCTGACCTCTTTTTTCACCATATCTTTAATGGCACGCCCGATTCCGTTATCTCCAACAGGGGGCCACAATTTACATCAAAGTTTTGGAGGGCCTTTTGCTCACTATTGGGAATCTCCCTTTGTCTATCTACCGCCTTACATCCTCACTCAAACGGCCAAACTGAGAGAACCAACCAGACCTTGGAACAGTACATTCGCTGCTACACGTCTCACAACCAAGATAACTGGCTTGGCCTCCTCATTTCGGCGGAGTTCGCCTATAATACCCAAAAACACGCCTCTCTCAAACAGACTCCCTTTTTTGTTAATTATGGTTATCACCTCTCGGTCCTCCTAGATCTACCACCCACAGGTCCCGTACCCGCGGCCAATGACCATGTCGCTCTCCTACAACAGGGGTTCTGTCTTGCCAGAAATGCCTTATTCAAGGTACAACAGACCTACAAGACATACGCCGACCACAGTAGAATCCCTCCTCCCAACTACCAAGTTGCTCAAAAGGTATGGTTTTCGACTAAACATCTGAAATTGACCTGTCCCTCGAAAAAGTTCGGTCCCAAATATATTGGGCCTTATCCGATAGTGTCCATCATCTCCCCTGTCACAATTAAACTTAAACTCCCCCCTTCCTTAAGGGTTCATCCAGTTTTTCACGTATCCCTCTTAAAACCCTGGGTGGAGAACCAATTCTCCCATCGACTCCCTGCTTCGCCAGAGCCTGTTATTAAAGATGGATTTGAAGAATTTGAGGTGCAACGTATCCTAAACTCTCGGATTAATAGAAGAAGGCTCGAATATCTGGTCCAGTGGAAGGGGTATGGTCCAAAAGAAAATTACTGGGTTCCCGCTACACAGGTACACGCCCCATCCAAAGTCCATTCCTTCCATCGTCTACATCCACATAAACCTCAACCTCGATGTCCCCGGAGGGGCCACGTTAGAGGGGGGTACTGTCAGGTATCCTACCCAGGCGTGGATCCTCTCCGCGGCCCGATCGCACGGACCACGCTGAGACTCGGCCGCTGCGGTCACGGAGGGAGGTCCCTGCAGACAGACGGGGAACCGCGGCATTAGCCGCCCGCGATGGCTCTCACACCCCCAACAACATCCTGTATCCCACAGATGTGTCTGGCATCCCACGTGGGATCCAAGATGGCGCCCGGCCAAACCAACCACCCTCCAGCCAATCAGAACACACTATGACGTCAGAGCCAACCTGATTGCCATAACCATTCAGCAGCATCCTCTCCTGATTGGTGGACTCATTTCAGGCGGCCTATTTAAATCCTAAATCACCTCTCATTCATTGCTGAGTTTTCCCTGTGCCAACTTCTACCCTTCTTGTGCTCGTGCTTATCCCTATCATCTTGCCTGCCTCCTGATAACGACCCCTTGCCTGGAATATTCGACTACTCTTGCCTGCCTCCTGATAACGACCCCTTGCCTGGAATAATCGACTACTCCTGCCTGCCTCCTGATAACGACCCCTTGCCTGGAATTAGGAGGCAGGCAAGAGTAATCGATAACTACCTTCCTGCCTGAAATCACTGGTCGTCCTTCTGTCTAGTAAGGTACAGAACTTTTAAGTAAAGATACTATATATGCCTACTCCTTTTACGCTATTTGCCGTATTGCTCTCCCGTGTAAAAGTGTCTCCCTCTGGTCTCCTCCGCATACTGACCTCCAGCGACGAACCCCTAACAGATGGGGCCTGGCGGGTTCACTGGTGGTGACACATGCCAACTTATCCTACACGATCACTGATCCCACAATGGCCTGGTCTGATCTTGCAGCAGCGGGACTGTCACCGGAACAGTTGGATTTACAACCGGATTGAGGCCTATTATTTCCCTCCCACCGCATTTTTCTATTTTGTATTAGAGTTCTCTGGACTTTCTCTTAATTTTACAGGTCCTTTTTTTTTAACTGTCTTAGCTGAAGACTGAGCATTGTTATCCCCCCCACGCCTGCTTTTACTCTATAATTTCCGAGTCACTGGTTTTATGATTGGCTTTGGGAATGGACTTTCAGGACACTTTGTCGTTTTTCAGGATGGGTCCCTACCGTCTTTTCATATTTCTGCTACCGCTTTTTCTTGACATTGGGACCCTCTGCCTCCCTTTTCCTTTTTTGTCCTATGTTACGTTGCTCTGCGCAATTTCGCCTAGTTACTCGTGTATAATGTGTTTGTCTGTGTTAGTACCTATTTTTGGCCACCGGAGGGAGACAAGCGCGATTGACTGAATTTCTAAATTGCTTTGCGAACAGACAGGAAGTGGGTGGGACACAGACGCTGTACATCCTGAGCCTCGTGGAGAACGCGCCAGAGCGCGCCAGGGAGTGCATGGAAGAGGACGCAGTGCTGCTGAGCGGAATCGTGACCAGGCTGGAGCGCAAGTGTGGCCTATGAGGAATTGAGTGGGGTATCCTGCCTTGCCAGAAGGAGCCTTACCCACCGGCCATCACCACCAAGTGTATTCCAGACAAGCTGAGGACCCCGAGTAAGGAGTACCGCGAGTCCAACGGATGAGGAGAGCAGGCGGTAGCTGGACAAGTCCGGGCTGAAACACAGAGAGCCTGAATATCGATTCCAACAGCCGGTATCCCAGCGGAGCCAAGCGAGAGGCGTCCTGGGTCAGCGGAGCCTTGGTGATCAACGGATGGGTGAGAGGCCTCCAAGGCCGTTTCCACAAAAGTTCAAGCACGCTGTTGTTTATTTCTAAAACCCACAGGGCCCCAACGTGACTAGTCGAAGACATCACTTAAAAGATTCACTGGCCAGTTGAATAGTACCCGGGTACCATAACACACACATACACTCACACACATACACTCACAATTCGGGACTTAACCTGTTCGGGACTCACTCCCTAGTATCCGAAAAAGGGGAAAAGATTTGCATCTTATTTTATTTTTCCGCTGCGCGTTTCTCGTAATTACGAAGCATTGTATATTTTTCTGCTCGGTCGCGTTTTCCAGAAATACGAAGTCTCGCATTTCTTTTTTTCCCGCTGCGCGTTTACCGCAATACGAAATACTGTAAAAATATCTACGAACACCGTGTCTTATGTCTTTTACTTCCGTAAACTATATAATTTATAAAATCCACAACGGTGCTGGAGTATATTTATTCCCTAGTGCGGGGAGACTGACCCGTGGTTCATTTTCAGCGACTCCTCCGGGAGTGAGCGCTACACGTGGGGGCTCGTCCGGGATCCAGTCTCTGGAAAAACCGCATCTAAAGGGTTAAACATGGATCCAGACACTGTTGCCGAATGGTGTGCGGAGCACAGTAGTCAGTTAGAATAGTATGGATATTTCCCGCAGACACTTGGGCCGAAGATCAGATTCGTCAGGCCGTGGCCGTGCTGACACCAGACCATCGGGGGTTAATTCTGGACATTAAAAAGAACACAGATACCTCTCACACGTATGTTCTTTTTGAGTGGAGAAAGGGTGTTCCAGTATGTTTTCAGGGTGCGAGCATGAAGCTGACCGATGAGGTGGAAGTCCAACTGATTCAGCCAAGTGCGCCAGGTGGCGAATCCGCAAGTGTTCCTGCGCCCAGTCGATTGGCCATGATCGGGCCTGAATTCATAGTGGCTATTGGAGATTTGCTGGCTAAGTGTCAGAGAACAAGCCCTCCGCACACTAACTTCGGTTATCGCCGGTTGAGAAATTTTACAGGAAACGTACCAACTCCGGCGGGAGAAGAAACCTTTGAGGAATGGGTAGAACAGGCGATGCAGGCTCTGGATGAGTGGGACGTCCCTGAAGCCCAGAAAAAGCAAAGGATCACCGAGAGCTTAAAGGGACCTGCGTCAGAAGCGGTGAGAAACCTAAAACTGAGTAGAAAAGACTGTACTGCTTTAGATTATTTAAACGTTTTGGAGGAAGTTTTTGGGCGAACAGAAAAGGCCGCAGAGCTTGTATATCAGTACGAACACACCTATCAGCGGAAAGGTGAGAGAATGACCGAATACATGAGGCGCCTAGATAAGATTCTGCACCAGATACTCCTCAAGAAAGGGGCCGAGCCGGCCGAAGTGGATAAGATCCGAATAAAACAGATCCTGAGGGGCTCTCAACCTCTAGATCCGGTGATGCTGCAGCTGAGAAGCAGGGCAGGTAATCAGGAACTGAAGTACCTGGAACTGATCCGAGCTGTTAGAGAGGAGGAGGCTTTACTAGAGGAAAAATCCTTCAGGCGAGGGGAAAGGGCTTACGCACAACCTGTAAGGCATAACGACGGTCTGCAGCCTGAAAGCGATTCGCTGGATACTTACGGGTCCGACGTGGACGAGCAAGAGCACCTGACCGCTTTTAAATCCACAGAGAGGGCTGCCAAAGAATTACACCTCTCTGAACGTGGTGAGTTGCACAAAACTGTTAAGAAAGTACAGGAAGCTCAAGCTGAATTGCAGCAGGCGCACGCGGAACTGTGCCGAGTGTTGATGAAGGTGACAGAGATGCAGGCAGAGATGCAGAAGTTCCTTACAGGCATGCAGACAACCGGAGTTGCTATGGCGTCTAGCCAAGGTCCTTTAACTGAATCACAACAGGCGACTGCGTCTCCACTTTCTAAAAAGAGATGTTTTGGTTGTGGAGAAATGGGCCACTTCCGCGCACAATGCAAAGACCGAAAGCCTGAGAAGAATAGAGTTGATGAGTTGTTAAAAGCCTTGGAAGAACTGTTATCTACCTCACCGGAGGGAAACGCCAGAGGGCGCCAGTGAAGGAGCAACCTAGGTGCCCGGAGATTGAACCCCGCTCCAAAAATCAAGCCAGGGCTAAGAGGGTGAGAGGGCCCAAAGTCCGGCCAACTGCTGAGCCTGCCAGGACTGAAAGAGTTACTCCCTTAGCATCCGGACCTACGTCATGGGGAAGCAATGCACACCCAAAACCTACACGGGCCAAGCAAAAGGCCAGGGTACAGCAAACTGGGTCTAAGTGTCCTGATACCGCCACCAAGTTTCCTGACCAACTGATAGGTCCTTCTCCTATTGTGCCAATCCAAGTGGAGGGAGTCTACACTAAAGCCCTGTTGGATTCAGGGGCTCAAGTGACATTGATCTACCGAGACTTCTATGAGAAACATTTGAAGCACATTCCTTTACAGAAATTGAAGGACCTGGAAATCTGGGGTATCGGAACTGAGAAACTCCCCTATGACGGGTATCTACAGGTGAAATTGGAGATCGGATCCGAAGTCATCGGACAGTCCGGAGGTTGTGATGCATTGGCCATTGTGTGTCCTCGACCCTCAGGTGCAAACAGAAGTTCCATGATAGTGGGGACGAATACTGATTTGGTGCGGCGTCTCCTGACACCTATCGTATTGGAAGAAGGTTCTACTCAAGGAGTGCACCCAATGTTACGTCCGGTCTATCAGAGGATGGTCGAAGAACAGAAAGCACCTGCCAAAGTGGGGCGCCTATGGAGATTGGAAGGAACGGAGAAGGTTCTGCAAGCAGGAGAAGTAGCAAGTTTCCGGGCTTCAGTCAAGTTGAATGGGTCGCAACCAGGTCCCTATGTGGTGCTGGAGACCGATCTTAATCATGGGAGTGAACCCGGAGTCGAAGTGATCCCTGAAATAATCTCCACTAAAGCTCTGAAAGAACACGAGGAAGAGTCTCAGTCAGCGTGTGCAATGTGTCTGATTCTCCAGCAGTCCTTAAAGCACGAATGCCTATCGGGCAGGTAGAGTCCGCTATGCCCCTCTCCACCGATTTAGGAGGGGGAGTGGATAAAGAGATTCCAGATGAAAGATTCTACCCCAAAGACGCTCCCATTTCATCCGAGTGGAAGAAACGTCTTCAGTCTCAAGTTTTGAAGTGGAGAGAACTGTTCTCGAAAGATGAGTTCGACGTGGGCCTAGCTAAAAGTACCGAACACCGCATTCGATTACAAGAGGACAAGCCGTTTCGTGAAAGGTCAAGACGAGTTCCGCTGGGAGACTTAGATGATCTGCGAGAGCAGCTGAATGAATTGCAAAGAACCAAGGTGATCCAAGAGTCCAGGAGTCCATACGCATCTCCAATAGTGATGGTCCGGAAGAAGAACGGTTCTGTCCGCCTATGCATAGACTACCGCACATTGAACCGGAGAACCATCCCAGACCAATATGCTACTCCTCGGATAGAAGATGCCTTACAGTGTTTGTCTAGAGCAAAATGGTTTAGCGTGCTAGACCTGCGAAGTGGGTATCACCAGATACCAATGCATCCCGAAGACAAAGAGAAAACTGCGTTCATCTGTCCGCTGGGGTTCTTTGAATTCAACAGAATGCCTCAAGGTCTTACGGGGGCTCCAGCCACGTTCCAACGGCTGATGGAGAAGACAGTCGGGGACATGAATCTGATCGAAGTATTAGTGTACCTGGATGACATAATCGTGTTTGGGAAGACTCTGGAAGAGCATGAGCAACGTTTGGAGAAGGTCTTGAAGAGGCTCCACGAAGAGGGATTGAAACTGTCTCTGGAGAAATGCCAATTCTGTCTGCCGTCTGTTACGTATCTGGGACATGTGGTCTCAGCAGAAGGTGTTTCGACAGATCCTCGGAAGTTGGAGGCCGTAGCTTCTTGGCCCAGACCCAGAAACGTCACTGAACTTAGATCTTTCTTGGGGTTCTGCTCTTATTATCGAAGATTTGTAGGAGGGTTCGCGAAGATAGCTCAACCACTGAACAAACTCCTACAGAAGGAAAACACCGAAGAAGGCTGCAAGGCCTCTGACCGAAACCCGTCAGCTCCAGGGCCAAGGAAAGCTTGAGAGTCCATACAGGGCGAATGGACTAGTCAGTGTGAAGGTGCTTTCCTGAAGTTAAAAGAGAGTCTAACTCAATCTCCTGTCTTGGCCTATGCGAACCCTCACAAGCCGTATGAGTTACATGTGGATGCCAGCAGAGAAGGTCTAGGAGGAGTCCTGTATCAGGAGTATGGCGGATTGCTGAGGCCTGTAGCGTACGTGAGTCGGAGCCTTACGCCTTCTGAAAAGAACTATCCTACCCACAAGTTGGAGTTCCTAGCCTTGAAGTGGGCAGTGGTAGACAAGTTAAAAAACTATCTGTATGGAGCCGAGTTTGTGATAAAAACGGATAACAATCCCCTTACCTATGTTCTTACTACTGCGAAACTGGACGCAAAGGGACATCGGTGGTTGGCCGCTCTGTCAGGGTTCCGGTTCAGCCTGAAGTATCGCCCTGGGGTGAATAACCGAGATGCTGATGCTTTATCGAGAAGACCCTACACTACAGAATGGACTCCGTTAACTCCAGACGGGGTGCAAGCTTTGTGTCAAGGAGCAGAGCGCCGGGTCAAGGGAGGGATTGCAGCGGAGGCCATAGGAGTTATGGCTGCGGCTGTTCCTGAGTTTTACTGTAACCCTACACAATTGAGGGATGAGAGTCTACCTACCTTTTCAAAACAAGACCTGAAGGCGGATCAGGCCAGAGACCCTTTGATTGCATTGACCATAAAGGCCCTAACTGCGAACCAGCGGGAAATTCTGCTGACCAATTCTCCGGATGGAGCCAGATTGGTCTACAAAGAGTGGGAACGGTTGAAGATGTTGGATGGGGTGGTCTACCGAAGGGGCCCCTCAACAAGCGCTGAAGAGACTCAACAGCTATTCCTTCCCACTAAGCATAGAGAAAGTGTGCTGCGATCGTTACATGATGAGCATGGACATTTGGGTGCTGAAAGAACTTTTAAGCTGGTGCGAGACAGATTCTATTGGCCTTGTATGAGAGCTGAAGTGGAAAGTTACTGCCATTCCTGTCTGAGGTGTATTCAGAGGAAGACTCTACCAACCCGAACCGCTCCAATGAGCCATCTACAGAGTCAGGGACCCATGGATTTGGTGTGCATTGACTTCCTGTGCTTAGAGCCGGATGCTAGCGGGCAAGGGAATATTCTGATAGTGACTGATCATTTTACCCGTTACGCCCAAGCCTTTTCCACGAAAGATCAACGCGCTCCGACAGTAGCCAAGGTTCTGATGGAAAAGTTCTTTGTTCACTACGGCCTGCCGAGGAGAATACACTCTGATCAGGGTAGAGACTTTGAAAGCCGACTTGTTGGACAATTGTTGGAACTGTTGGGAATCCAAAAGACCCGAACTACACCATACCACCCTCAAGGTGATGCTCAGCCTGAAAGGTTTAATCGCACGCTGCTGAATATGCTGGGGACTTTATCAAACATAGAGAAGCAGAGTTGGAGTCGTCACATAGCTACTCTGGTGCATGCATATAACAGTACGGAGAGTGATGCAACTGGATACTCACCGTACCGTCTTATGTTCGGAAGAGAAGCCCGACTGCCGGTTGATTTGGCGTTTGGGTTATCTCTAGATCAGACGTCGGTAGCTTCCATAGAAACTACGTGGATAGACTTCGGAAGAACCTGGCTTCTGCGTTTGAACAGGCCCGTTTGACCTCAGGAAACAGGGAGCAAAGGAACAAAAGGAACTATGACTTGAAAGTTCGGATACAAGATCTACAACCCGGTGATAGGGTTTTGTTGAAGAACTTGGGTGCTGCTGCGAGGCATAAGTTGGCGGATAGATGGAGTTCTCAAGTTTACATTGTCTGCAAGCAACTGCCGGGTCTGCCGGTGTATCAAATCCGGCCGGATGGAAAGGCTGGGCCTCTTAAGAACTGGCACCGGAATCATTTGTTACCTTTGAGAGAGGCTGTGAGGATGCCAGTTGGGAACGAACTGCCTCCGCCAAATCCGCCTGCTCCACGTTTGCCTCCTGTTACTCGGTCTCAACAGACCCGGGTTGTCGAAGAGAGCGAAAGAGACAGTGAAGAAGAGAGTTATTGTCTGGACTGGATGCGCTCACCGGAGCCTGAGGAGGTTGTCGTTGTTCCTGAGCGGTGGGAGAGTAATTTGAGGCCTGAAGCTCCTGAATTTCTGCTGGAAGTCCCTGAGACTGTTGAAATCCCTGAAGCTCTTGAATTTCAGTTGGGAGTTCCTGAGGCTGCTGGAGTCCCTGTAGCTCCGGAAGTTGAAGCTTATTCAGGTCATTATAGTTCTATGCCTTCACTGGAGGGATCATACTCTGAAGAAACGTCTGCTCCAGTGGTAGAGAGAAGGACTGAGCTGGCACCTACAGTACTTCCACCTGAAGAGGAACTGATTGAGCTTGAACCAAAGCGCTCTTTTCGACCGCCTCAACGACTTACCTACGACTCACCAGGACATAGCACTGAAGAGGCCATCACCACAGTGCAGAGGTTGCCCGAAGTGTCTGCTATGTTAGCTGAGGTAGCACAAAACATGAGTCAGCTTGAAGAAGTGTATCTAACCCACTGTATGTTTGCTGCCAACCCTGTATATGTTATCTAATTGTATTGAAATGAAAATGTAACTGTTGTACCTCCTTGGAGAGACCCAAGAGTTCTAGGAGGGGGAGAGTGTAGCGCTGTGTTTAAATCTGACTGTGGCAGTACCTATTTTTGGCCACCGGAGGGAGACAAGCGCGATCAGAGACACTGAACTTTGGGACTACATTTCCCGGCGTGCTTTGCGAACAGACAGGAAGTGGGTGGGACACAGACGCTGTACATCCTGAGCCTCGTGGAGAACGCGCCAGAGCGCGCCAGGGAGTGCATGGAAGAGGACGCAGTGCTGCTGAGCGGAATCGTGACCAGGCCGGAGCGCAAGTGTGGCCTTTGAGGAATTGAGTGGGGTTATCCTGCCTTGCCAGAAGGAGCCTTACCCACCGGCCATCACCACCAAGTGTATTCCAGACAAGCTGAGGACCCCGAGTAAGGAGTACCGCAAGTCCAACGGATGGGAGAGCAGGCGGTAGCTGGACAAGTCCGGGCTGAAACACAGAGAGCCTGAATATCGATCCAACAGCCGGTATCCCAGCGCGGAGCCAAGCGGAGAGGCGTCCTGGGTCAGCGGAGCCTCGGTGATCAACGGATGGGTGAGAGGCCTCCAAGGCCGTTTCCACAAAAGTTCAAGCATGCTGTTGTTTATTTCTGAAACCCACAGGGCCCCAACGTGACTAGTCGAAGACATCACTTAAAAGATTCACTGGCCAGTTGAATAGTACCCGGGTACCATAACACACACATACACTCACAATTCGGGACTTAACCTGTTCGGGACTCACTCCCTAGAATCCGAAAAAGGGGAAAAGATTTGCATCTTATTTTATTTTTCCGCTGCGCATTTCTCGTAATTACGAAGCATTGTATATTTTTCTGCTCGGTCGCGTTTTCCAGAAATACGAAGTCTCGCATTTCTTTTTTTCCCGCTGCGTGTTTACCGCAATACGAAATACTGTAAAAATATCTACGAACACCGTGTCTTATTTTATGTCTTTTACTTCAGTAAACTATATCATTTATAAAATCCACAACGGTGCTGGAGTATATTTATTCCCTAGTGCGGGGAGACTGACCCGTGGTTCATTTTCAGCGGCTCCTCCGGGAGTGAGCGCTACACTCGTAAATAACTTAGCCAGCCCTAAGTGGCTGTACTTTTATACGTTTGATTTCGTGAATTTCCTGTTATGTATAATTCTTTAAATAAAGGATATAAAAATAAACTAAAAAAAACCTATAGAAGAAAAATAAACCATCATAAGGGTGAACAGCACGTTAAAAGGCCTGGTATTATAAATCTGCATTTAAAAAGCCATCAATTCTGAAAGGACAATTTATGAAGCAGCAAAGCTAGCCTCAAAGACCTATCAAGGTTTTGCCAAATTGCAGAGAAATATTTTAATGTTTTGGACTACAAGTCCCATGATGCACTAGGGAGAGATTGAGTGACTGAGCATCATGGGAGATGTAGTCCAAAACAAAGATACGCAAGGTTGCACAAAACTTGATCTAGAAGTTAGAAAGAAAAAAAAAAGACATTTGAAAATCTCAAATACAGCATTACTCACACTCGGTTATTGCTGGCCTGGGTCTGGTCTCCACTGTAACCTCAAATTCGTAGACGCTGCCTCAGATATATGGCCCATGAGCATTTTGTCACACCGAGTGTACATATAGCGCCATGGTGGACCACCTCCAGGAGTCCTGCTCCTCCCTTGCCTTCTTGGCCTTCAGTTCCAGTCCTGTGTATGATAGACTGTACTCATATCCTCTAGATTGTAAGCTCCTATGAGCAGGGCCCTCTATACCTATTGTTTCTATTCTATGTCCATTTATCTCTATCTTGTTCCGTTTGGTTATTGTAAAGCACTATGGAAATTGTTGGCGCTATGTAAATGATGATAATAATAATAGACTGTATGCTCCGGTTCCTCCCCAATGGAAACACTGCATGTCTGATCTCATTTCATTCCATAACCAAAGTCCCTAGTGCCCAGTCAACGACAAGTCGTCCAGCCGGTGTGCCCCCTGCATATACGCCACTGAGTGCTTCTTTCTCCTACAGAATGTACCTCTCTTCCCAGATCCATCCCCCTGAGGTGCTTTGGCATAAAAAATTAGTGCTTTGTATGCGTGTGCTAACAGATTGTTTGTCTGAAGCTGTGCGAGCATGGTAATCTGCTTGGTAGTCAGCAAGTGCTAACAGTTTGCGCTGCGTGCTAACTTTTTTGGTGTGTGCTCGATTTTTTTTAAAAAAAAAATAATACAAGGGCATATAATACCATGAGAATGTACAGGGAGGAGGGAGGGGAAGGAAAAAAAAGAGAAAACAAATGTAAGAAGGGACAAGAAACAAAAGCATCAAACTGTACAGTTGTAACCAATAGGCATGCACAAAAGGGGCAGCCAGCAACAAAGGTCGGCTGCAAAAAGGCCACAGGCGGGCTGTGGTCAGATATAAACAGAAAAAATTTGTAGAGACATAAATGGAAAGAATCAGGTATAGTCCTCGAAAATAGAGGAGCCATGCCCCCCCACAGAATCCTCATAGTCCCAATAAAGACAAAAATCGATGCGTTCATTGGGAGTGGGGAGGGGGGAAAAAAGTGAGAAGAGCAACAAGGGGAGTAGACATCATAGGGATTAGGGACAGATGGTCAAAAAATACAGTGCGGGCCCAGGGGAGAGCCTGGAATCCTCATGGGTGTAGCCGGGGAGAGCCCCAGAGTAGACAGCAGCGCCTCAGCCTCATCAGGTGTTGCCTCACCAAATGGGCACATTCTGAAAGGTGAAATGGACAGAGCCATCTGCTCCCAACTAGGGATGAGCCGAACACCCCCGAGTTCGGTTCGCATTCGAACTCGAACTTTTCAAAAGTTCGAACTCGAACACGAACACGAACTCAATACAAGTCAATGGGACTCAAAGTTCGATTTTTAGAGTGCCCTCCAAGAGGGCATATATGCTAGATATTTGCCATAAAAGGTGTATGGGGGTCTGGGTAGTGCCCTGGGGGGCAGGAAACAAGGACAAAAAGTAAAAAAAAAAAGTTTTTAAAGGGACAGTGAGTTTTCCATGAAGTAAGGGTTAAAAATAAAAACGAAAAATTCCTTCAAATATCGTGCCTAGGAGGTCCCCATAACCTGCCTGTGAAGTGGCGGATTTGTAAGATGTATAAAAACATTTAAAAACAATGTCCGGGTCTGGGTAGTGCCCTGGGGGACAGGAAACAAGGACAAAAAGTTTTAAAAAACATGTTTTTAACCCCTTCACTGCTGACGACGTGTGGGACACGTCCTCAGTTACTCCCACTGTATGCTGAGGAGGACGTGTCCCACACGTCATCAGCTTTGTGGGACCCCCGGCAGAGAGATACTCACCTCTCTGTCCGGGGTCCCACGGCGTTCTGACTTCAGTGTCCTCAGACACTGAAGTCAAGCTCCTCCTGACGTAAATGACATGAGAATGACAGTGCATGGCGCGATGACGTCATTTCCAGGCGGCCCCCGGCAATGATTGCCTGGAAGGGGGAGATTGCCTGGAAGGGGGGGGATCCGTTTGGATCCCTCTCCCTCCCGATCGGGAGGACCCCCAAAACAAGCCAGGCACTGCGTAAAAGGGGAGAGTCTCCCCTTTTAAGCGGTGCCTGGCTTTAAGGCTAAGGTCAGATTAACGCAGTATTAACGTGCGTTTAGCCACACTAATTCACGGCCGCGCTAGCAGCAAATTACGTCCAATGCTGGGCAGCATACGAAGAACGGCCGCACAAAAGTGGCAAATGAGCGCATTTTTTCGAGAACGTCAAACCGCTAGTACTGACGTACGGAGTGCACTGCGTCCGCTAGCGGCATGTGTGTGTGATTAGGAGACGTCAGATGCTGCTAATGTCCGGCCAACATCACGTCCAGACACAAAAAGTGTTATTGATAACCGTACAAAATCACGGACGAAAATGCGCATCGTATGACCGCTATCGCGTATTCCGTGAAAAAATGCGTCCATTCGTTCAAACGCACTTTTTCACGGACAACGCAAAAAATGTGTTAGTCTGACCCTAGCTTTACCCCTTAGGCACCGGGTCGCACTTCGGCTCCTTGCAGCGCCGAAGTGCGGCCTAGCTCCGGTGGGGCCGCCATCTTGGATGGCGGCTCCACCCCCGGGTCCCCCCCCACTGCCTGATGTCCTCACGCATAGCCTGATGACGTCAGATAGCCGGGAAACCCCTAGCTGCCCAGAATCCCCTGGTGGAGATAGGGGGTCATGGAGGGTGTCAATCGAAAGGCCTGAGCATGGCCTTTCGAATGACCAGGTATAAAGGAATGACCAGGTATAAAGTAAAAAAATAAAAAAACATGTATTTTTTTTGTGTGTTATATTTATTAATGCAGCAATATTGTTCACATTTCAATTATAATGTGAACAATGATACTGCACTAATGATTTTTTCTATGGTGTGCATTTGCTAAAAATCACATAATTCCCCCCAAAAAATTTAATAAGTCCCCATTTCTAATTACAAGCGCACCCCATAGAAAATATAACCGCAAATGTTCATGTGATAAAAGGTGAAAAAAACACTTTACACGCTGCAGATGATTAAATATTCAAGTTTTATTGCATTTTTTGTTATAATATACAGGCAGAACATGACATATACATATAAAAATGACATATTATGAATCTGCCGAGTCTGCCGGAAAGAACGATATATAATATGTCTGGGTCGTATAACAAATGTGGCTTCAAATCGCATTTAAACATGATGAGCGAAAGCGGTAAAATTTAGCTCAGCACACAGCGGTGAAATGCCTCAGCAGTGAAAGGGTTAAAGGAACAGTGAGTTTTCCATAAAATAAGGGGTAAAAATAAAAACGAAAAATTCCTTCAAATATCGTGCCTAGGAGGTCCCCATAACCTGCCTGTGAAGTGGCGGATTTGTAAGATGTATAAAAACATTTAAAAACAATGTCCGGGTCTGGGTAGTGCCCTGGGGGACAGGAAACAAGGACAAAAAGTTTTAAAAAACATGTTTTTAACCCCTTCACTGCTGACGACGTGTGGGACACGTCCTCAGTTACTCCCACTGTATGCTGAGGAGGACGTGTCCCACACGTCATCAGCTTTGCGGGACCCCCGGCAGAGAGATACTCACCTCTCTGTCCGGGGTCCCACGGCGTTCTGACTTCAGTGTCCTCAGACACTGAAGTCAAGCTCCTCCTGACGTAAATGACATGAGAATGACAGTGCATGGCGCGATGACGTCATTTCCAGGCGGCCCCCGGCAATGATTGCCTGGAAGGGGGAGATTGCCTGGAAGGGGGGGATCCGTTTGGATCCCTCTCCCTCCCGATCGGGGTCCCCCAAAACAAGCCAGGCACTGCGTAAAAGGGGAGAGTCTCCCCTTTTAAGCGGTGCCTGGCTTTAAGGCTAAGGTCAGATTAACGCAGTATTAACGTGCGTTTAGCCACACTAATTCACGGCCGCGCTAGCAGCAAATTACGTCCAATGCTGGGCAGCATACGAAGAACGGCCGCACAAAAGTGGCAAATGAGCGCATTTTTTCGAGAACGTCAAACCGCTAGTACTGACGTACGGAGTGCACTGCGTCCGCTAGCGGCATGTGTGTGTGATTAGGAGACGTCAGACGCTGCTAATGTCCGCCAACATCACGTCCAGACACAAAAAGTGTTATTGATAACCGTACAAAATCACGGACGAAAATGCGCATCGTATGACCGCTATCGCGTATTCCGTGAAAAAATGCGTCCATTCGTTCAAACGCACTTTTTCACGGACAACGCAAAAAATGTGTTAGTCTGACCCTAGCTTTACCCCTTAGGCACCGGGTCGCACTTCGGCTCCTTGCAGCGCCGAAGTGCGGCCTAGCTCCGGTGGGGCCGCCATCTTGGATGGCGGCTCCACCCCCGGGTCCCCCCCCACTGCCTGATGTCCTCACGCATAGCCTGATGACGTCAGATAGCCGGGAAACCCCTAGCTGCCCAGAATCCCCTGGTGGAGATAGGGGGTCATGGAGGGTGTCAATCGAAAGGCCTGAGCATGGCCTTTCGAATGACCAGGTATAAAGGAATGACCAGGTATAAAGTAAAAAAATAAAAAAACATGTATTTTTTTTGTGTGTTATATTTATTAATGCAGCAATATTGTTCACATTTCAATTATAATGTGAACAATGATACTGCACTAATGATTTTTTCTATGGTGTGCATTTGCTAAAAATCACATAATTCCCCCCAAAAAATTTAATAAGTCCCCATTTCTAATTACAAGCGCACCCCATAGAAAATATAACCGCAAATGTTCATGTGATAAAAGGTGAAAAAAACACTTTACACGCTGCAGATGATTAAATATTCAAGTTTTATTGCATTTTTTGTTATAATATACAGGCAGAACATGACATATACATATAAAAATGTTATATTATGAATCTGCCGAGTCTGCCGGAAAGAACGATATATAATATGTCTGGGTCGTATAACAAATGTGGCTTCAAATCGCATTTAAACATGATGAGCGAAAGCGGTAAAAATTAGCTCAGCACACAGCGGTGAAATGCCTCAGCAGTGAAAGGGTTAAAGGAACAGTGAGTTTTCCATAAAATAAGGGGTAAAAATAAAAACGAAAAATTCCTTCAAATATCGTGCCTAGGAGGTCCCCATAACCTGCCCGTGAAGTGGCGGATTTGTAGGATGTATGGAAACATCGCCATCACAGACCCACACACGACACCTGGCACTTCCAGTCTGCATACAATGTATCAAATTCATGAGACCGGACTAATTAGAAGCACATGTTATTTCCAAACACAAATTAAACAACTGTTGTTTACGCCGTTTGAGAGCACAGGTCATTTAGAGGTGAGAATCTTTGCACCTAGACATTAGTTTTTAATTCAATATCTAATAAACCGTTGCTCATAATATTCTGCAGTGAAGAGTCTCTTTATTTCTAGATTTTTTTAGTATTTAAGCATTTTTTATACTTATACTGCACCTTCGCGGCTGTGTCTTGCACCTCCGTGAGGTTGGCACGCCAGAGCAACCTCAATTCAGCCACAATGCGTTTAATGTCTCCCTTGGTAGAAGGTAAGGAGTCATCGTCCCCGGTGACAACCAGGGGCCAGAGGCAGCAGATGAGGTCACCAGGCCACCACGGTGCTCCGCAGCCGTGAGCCTCTGCTTAGTTGGGGTCTTCACAGGAGTCAATTCCTCCTGAATAGGGATGAGCTGTTCGGTTCGGACGGTTCGGAGTTCGACCCGAACTTAGCCTGTTCGATTAGATCGCGAACTCCGAACATTTCCGGGTGTTCGCCGCATGTTCGACCACAATGCATCACAATGGACCACAATGCATTTTCCCACTGGCCTGAAGCTCGTAATTGGCTATAGCCTTGCAGGTCTGGTGCAAGGCAGGTTCAACAGTATGCCAATCACGGCTCAGAGTCCTTATTGGGCAAATTTTGCCCAATCATGGGCTCACAGAGCTAAGTCCCGCAGCACACTATATAACGTTTCCACGCATAGCTACAGCACGCATTTTGAGAGGAGATTTCAGAGGAGATAGTTGTGTGTTGTTACTGCCGGTCTGCCACGCTACTGGGGGGGTCTCATTTCTACCAAATATCAGGGAATTTAGGTGACATGTGTCTTGTCACTGTGCCAGCAAGTTTTTTTGGGGTTTACAAATTTCTTGAAAACATTTGTGAATTGAGGTGATCTTCTGTGTCTTGTCACTGTGCCAGCAAGTTTTTTTGGTTTTTTTTTTGGGGTTTACAAATTTCTTTAAAACATTTGTGAATTGAGGTGATCTTCTGTGTCTTGTCACTGTGCCAGCAAGTTTTTTTGGGGTTTACAAATTTCTTTAAAACATTTGTGAATTGAGGTGATCTGTCTCTTGTCACACAGCCAGTACCACGCAGTATTTTGGGGCTCACTAATTTCTGTAAAACATTTGTGAATTTAGGTGATCTGTCTCTTGTCACACAGCCAGTACCACGCAGTATTTTGGGTGTCACTAATTTCTTCAAAACATTTGTGAATTGAGGTGATCTTCTGTGTCTTGTCACACAGCCAGCAAGTATTGTGGGGGTTAAAAATTTCTTTAAAACATTTGTGTATTGAGGTGATCTTCTGTGTCTTGTCACTGTGCCAGCAAGTCTTTTTGGGGGTTACAAATTTCTTTAAAACATTTGTGAATTGAGGTGATCTGTCTCTTGTCACACAGCCAGTACCACGCAGTATTTTGGGTGTCACTAATTTCTACAAAACATTTGAGAATTGAGGTGATCTGTGTCTTGTCACACAGCCAGTACCATGCAGTATTTTGGGGGTCACTAATTTCTACAAAACATTTGGGAATTGAGGTGATCTGTCTCTTGTCACACAGCCAGTACCACGCAGTATTTTGGGGCTCACTAATTTCTACAAAACATTTGTGAATTGAGGTGATCTGTCTCTTGTCACACAGCCAGTACCACGCAGTATTTTGGGGCTCACTAATTTCTACAAAACATTTGGGAATTGTTATAATCCGTGTGTTCTCACTGGCTGCCACCCATCAAGGGGTCTCACTGATTTATAGGAGGTTTCACTGCCACCCATCAAGGGGTCTCACTGATTTATAGGAGGTGTCTGAGACTTGTAATCTGTGTCTTGTCACTGGCTGCCAGCTATCAGGGTGTCTCACAGAGTTATGCCAGAGTTCTTTAAATCTTTATACCAGAGTTGAATCAGAGTTCTGTATATATTAATCTATATATCACTCACCATGTCTGAAAGAACAAAAAGGACAGGCAGACACTCCCAGACACAGATAAGAGGGCAAGCAGCCCCTGTGTCGGGAGGCTGTGCCTCTGGTCGTGGTGGACGTGGTGCATCCTCTGCAGGGGCACGCTTGTCCTTTCTAACTGGTGCTGGCCGTCTTAAGCAGCAGCAACATACAGAGGACTCGGTGGATTGGCTAACCAGGCCATCCTCATCCTCCGAGTCCTCTGCCAGCCAGGCTTCTAGTGCTTTACAGTCCACCTCAGCTGCCAAAGCATCTAATGCAGCCTCCATGTCCACAGCTACTCCTGCCGTAGCCTCGCTATCACACACGGAGGAGTCAGCTGAATTTTTGACTACAATGAGAGTGACATGCTGCTTGAGGATGCGCAGCAAGTACAGTGCTCTGATTCAATCTCTGAGGTTGAGGAAGGGAGTATAATCAACCTAGAGGAAGGGGGTGCCAGTGATGACACACAAATAACTGGCACTCATGTTGCCCCAGCAGCTGCAGCATACTGCCAAGTTGGCTCCAGTGACGAGGAGATAGGGGGTGATGATGACAATGATGATGAGGTCACTGACTCCACCTGGGTGCCTGATTGAACAGAGGAATTAAGTGAGGAAGAGGGGGAGGAGGAGGCACAGCAAACACGAAGCACAACATCCTCTGTGACCAACCGTAGCACTAGCCAGTCCAAAGCATCACATATCAGAGCTGCTCCGGTGCAGAGCGCTGTTGTCTCAAAGAACACATGCAGGAACTCTGTTGTCTGGGAGTTCTGTAAGAAATGTGCAGTAGAGCGCAGCGTTGCTATTTGTAATCTATGTCAGAAGCAGGCTTAAGCGTGGGAAAGATACCGGACACTTGGGTACCACTTGCTTGAGGCGACATATGAACAACTGCCACACATCCCGTTGGCGCAAAACTTTGCGTAGGTCCTCCACCTCCTCATCTGTCTCTACCCCCACTGTATGTCCTGCCATGTCATTGCCTACAACCTCCACCGACAGGGATGATGCTACAGTAATGGATGTACCGGGTCCTTCCTCACAATGTGACATCATCCCATCAGCTGAAGATTTACGCAGTCAGATTACGTTGCCGCAGCTGCTGCAGCGAAAGAAAAAATATAGTCCCAACCATCCCCAAGCACAGCGTCTAAATGCCAGCTTAGCAAAATTACTCGCATTGCAGCTGCTGCCTTTTCAGCTGGTGGACTCTGCTCCCTTCCGTGAATTTGCTGAATGTGCTGTACCACAGTGGCAGGTTCCAAAACGCCATTACTTTTCACGCAAGGCCATTCCAGCACTATACCAGCACGTGGAAGACAATGTTATCCAGTCATTGGGAAAGGCAGTCAGCAACAAGGTGCATGTGACTTTAGACACGTGGTCCAGCAAGCATGGACAGGGTCGTTACATTTCCTTCATGGCACACTGGGTAACTCTGATTGCAGCTGGGAGGGATCCAAGACGGGGCTCTGTGCTGGAGCTTGTTCATCCACCACACCTCCAGAAAGCTGCTTGTATGAGGTCTGTCTGCTCCACCACCTCTCCCTCTTCCTCCTCCTCCTCCTTCTCTGTCTCTGGCGAAGTGGCAGTTAAACCGACGCCTGACAGGGTCTACGCAATGGCTCAAGCAAAAAGATGCCATACTGTGCTTGAGCTGGTTTGTTTAGGGGACAGGAGCCACACCGGGCCAGAAATTCTGTCAGCTCTGCAGGGGCAGGTGCAGAGATGGTTAACACCATGCCAGCTTCAGCTGGGAATGATCGTCTGCGATAATGGCAGCAACCTTTTCTCCAACCTACGCAAGGGTAAATTGACACATGTACCATGCCTAGCACACGTCCTAAATCTAGTGGTACAGCATTTCCTAATCAAGTACCCAGGGCTGCCAGAGCTTCTCATCCAGGCCAGAAAAGTCTGCAGCCACTTCAGACGGTCATTCCCAGCAAGCGTTCGCCTGGCAGAAATTCAAAGAGAATTCCACCTTCCCACAAACCGTCTGATCTGTGACATGCCCACCAGGTGGAACTCAACATTAGCAATGCTACAGCGTCTGCACAAGCAGCAGAGGGCCATCAACGAGTACCTGTGACTGTGTGAGTATGGCACAAGGACAGGTTCAGGTCAACTTGGTCCCCCCCCCCGCAGTGGCTGATGATCAAGGATGCATGCACTGTACTGTCACCATTTGAGGAGGCAACGAGGATGGTGAGCAGGGACAGTGCATGCATCAGTGACACAATTCCTTTAGTGTTCCTGCTGGAGCACACTCTGCGGGGAATTATAGATGTGGCTCTAGAGGCAGAGCAGCGGGAGGAAGAGAAGGCCTTCCCTAGCTCTCAAGGCCCCAGTCTTTCCGCAGACAGCATTCCAGCGGGTCCTACTCAGATCAGACAGGAGGAGGAGGAGGAGGAGGCAGAATATTTAAGTAGTGGGGGCATTGAAGGTGGGGATTCCTCAAGGGAGGGTTTCGTGTGACCAAAAACACAAGGGCTAGTGCGTGGCTGGGAGAAGGAAGTGCACGATACGGTCATCCTCATTGACCAGGAAGACTCGGAAGCTAATGCCACCTCCAACCTACGCTGCATGGGCTCCCTAATGATGCAAAGCCTGCTAAAGGACCCCAGGATTCGTGCTATCAAGGAGAGGGATCATTACTGGTTGGCAACCCTTCTTGATCCACGATACAAGGCTAAAGTTGTAGAGCTCATCCTGCCCGCACAGAGGGAGCACAGGATGAAAAAACTTGAGGACGCTCTAAAGCGACACTTGTGTAGCACCTTTCCAGGCACTGGTAGATTACTAAGTGCTGACACTTGCTTCTGAGGCTGCGGGTGATCAGAGGAATAGTGGTGAAGGCCAGGGCCGCTTGACTGATGCATTTTTAAATTGTTTTAGTCCTCGACGCCCAGGAACGTCAAATGTAGGCACCCATTGCCAGCGTCTTCACCATATGGTGCAGGACTACCTAGGGGCAAGGGCAGACCTGGATACCTTTCCAGCAGATTATCCACTGGCTTACTGGGTGTTGAGATTGGATCACTGGCCAGAATTTAGCCAATATGCTATGCAGCTACTAGGTTGCCCTTCATCTAGCGTGCTTTCCGAAAGGACATTCAGTGCCGCTGGAGGTTTTGTCACAGACAAAAGAGTGCGTCTGTCCACCGACTCTGTAGACCGGCTGATATTTATAAAAATGAATCAGTCCTGGATCAGCAGCTATCAATCCCCTGATGCTGAAGTAATGGAATAGATTGGGGATGTCCTCTTCTGCATTCACAAAACCTCCAGCACTGAACTCTTCCACAATACCACAAAAGGGTTACGGTGTGAATGCACTTGCTGCCATGAAAGGCACAATATTTGGCTGCACTGACGCCTGTGCCAGATTTATATCATTTTAATTTTTTGAACCGCAGGGTCCAACCCTGCTCTCTTCCACAATACCACAGAGGGGTTACTGTATTATGATGGCACTTGCAGGCCTGGCACCAAAAGCACAATATCTGGGTGCACTGATGCCTTGACCAGAATCATATCTTTTCAATATAGGACCACATGGTCCACCCCTGCATTCTTCCACAATACAACAGAGGGGTTACTGTAGGATGACACTTGATGGCCTGGCACCAAAGGCACAATATCTGGGTGAGTATGGAAAAAAGATACCTCCAGCGCTGCAAGGAATGGTGCACTGGTGCTACCACATTTATTTTAAATAAACAAAAAGAAAACACAAAACAAACGTTTCCGGGACACAGCCCCTTCCTCAGTGTATAGTGCCTATACACTGAGGAAGGAGCTGTGTCCCCGAAACGTTTGTTTTGCGTTTTCTTTTTGTTTATTTAAAATAAATGTGGTTGCACCAGTGCACCATTTCTTGCAGCGCTGGAGGTATCTTTTTTCCATACTTGCTTAAGATTCATTACCCTCTTGGTTGGATGTACAAGAGTGAATTGCCTCTCCAGCAGCAGCTGAGTATATTTTCATAAATTTTCTTAAAGAACTTTCTTTTGGGTATTGTGGATACCCAAGCCCATACATAATTTTTGTACAATATCTGGGTGCACTGACGCCCATTACCAGATAAAAAACTTTTCAATATAGGACCGCAAGGTTCACCCCTGCATTCTTCCACAATACCACAGAGGGGTTACTCTATGATGACACTTGCTGGCCTGGCACCAAAGGCAGAATATCTGGGTGCACTGACGCCTTAACCAGAATCATATCTTTTCAATATAGGAGCACATGGTCCACCCCTGCATTCTTCCACAATACCACAGAGGGGTTACTCTATAATGACACTTGCTGGCCTGGCACCAAAGGCACAATATCTGGGTGCACTGACGCCTTGACCAGAATCATATCTTTTCAATATAGGAGCACATGGTCCACCCCTGCATTCTTCCACAATACCACAGAGGGGTTACTCTATGATGACACTTGCTGGCCTGGCACCAAAGGCAGAATATCTGGGTGCACTGACGCCTTGACCAGAATCATATCTTTTCAATATAGGAGCACATGGTCCACCCCTGCATTCTTCCACAATACCACAGAGGGGTTCCTCTATGATGACACTTGCTGGCCTGGCACCAAAGGCACAATATCTGGGTGCACTGACGCCTTGACCAGAATCATATCTTTTCAATATAGGAGCACATGGTCCACCCCTGCATTCTTCCACAATACCACAGAGGGGTTCCTCTATGATGACACTTGCTGGCCTGGCACCAAAGGCACAATATCTGGGTGCACTGACGCCCATCCTAAATAATAAAATCCTTTGTCCGTCGCCGCGTATCCGGTTTCTGTTGGCTGCTCGCGCAGCCAACAGAAGCCGGATGTGCAGCTGGAGCTCAGGGCCGAAGTATGAGGATGTTGCCTACACATACTCCCCTACATTGACCCTGAGCTCCAGCGGTGACTCACCTCCTGCTGTCGCAGGCTGCTCGGCCGGCATCCAGGCTCAGGCGAGCCCCGGCTGGAGCTCAAGGCTGATGTAGGAGGATGTTGCCTACACATACACACCTACATTGGCCCTTAGCTCCTCCAGCGATGGCAGTCCTGTGCCCGCTATGTGTCGGTCGCCGGTATGACGTCACAAAAGCCTTTGACCCAGGGTCAAAGGCTTCCGTGACGTCATACCGGTGACCAACGGAGAGAGGACACATTGAAGCAGGACTGCCATCACTGGAGGAGCTCCGAGCCAATGTAGGTGAGTATGTGTGGAACTGGTGGAGGACTCGAGGCCGATGTAGGTGAGTATATGCTCTCCACACCCACCCTGCTTGCTCGGCCGGCATCCAAGCTTAGGCGAGCCCCCGGCTTGGCTTGGGCCTAGAGGCCCAAACGAGCCGGGGACTCGCCTGAGCCTGGAGGATGCCCGAGCAGGCAACTCGGCCGGCCTCCATGCTCAGGTGAGCCCCCGGCTCAGCTGGGCCTCTAGGCCCAAGCCAAGCCGGGGGCTCGCCTGAGCCTGGATGCCAGACACACACATACACACACACACACACACACACACCACACACACACACACACACATGGGGTTACAGGGTGTATGTATGTATATATATATTATACACACATGGGGTTACATGGTGTGTGTGTGTATATATATATATATATATATATATATATATATATATATATACACACGCCCTGTAACCCCATATATATATATATATGACTGCCCTCAGGGCAGGCTTTATACCTAGTTACCAGATAAAAAAACTTTTCAATATAGGACCGCAAGGTTCACCCCTGCATTCTTCCACAATACTACAGAGGGCTTACTGTATGATGATACTTGCTGGCCTGGCAGTCTTGCACCAAAGGCAGAATATCTGGGTGCACTGACGCCTTGACCAGAATCATATCTTTTCAATATAGGACCACATGGTCCACCCCTGCATTCTTCCACAATACTACAGAGGGGTTACTGTATGATGGTACTTGCTGGCCTGGCACCAAAGGCAGAATATCTGGGTGCACTGACGCCTTAACCAGATGCATATCTTTTTAATATAGGACCGCAAGGTTCACCCCTGCATTCTTCCACAATACCACAGAGGGGTTACTGTATGATAGTACTTGCAGGCCTGGCACCAAAAGCACAATATTTTGTAGGGATGTGCGTTTCGGGTTTCGGAATTTCGGAATTTTCACGAAATTTCCCGATTCGTGTTTTCGGATGCGGCCAATTTTCTGAAAATTTTTAGATCTGAAAATGGCAGATCCGAAAAGTTTTCCGAGCCGAAACAAAAAATATTTTCGGAATTTTCGAATGGACTTGAAATGTGTCAAGTCGAAATTTATTTTCGCTCTATTCATGATTTCGGTTCCATTCGTGATTTCGGTTCCATTTCGGTAATTCTGGACATCGTATATTTAACTATTATCGGTTATATCGCTGATTCTGTAAATTTTGTATTTGTAAATGCGTATCACTTGTTTTTTTTGTTTCCAATGATCCGATAATTCTGTCGATACGATAATTCCTTCGTAATCGGGTCGGATCCGCATGCGCGCGCGGATGTCGTAACTTTATTGAGCCAGTTTTTTGACAACTTTTTGGACAGGCCAAAAAATATTGTTTTTATTATTCAATTCATCATGGCTGCAAGAGACAAGTGCCATTCAGACACCTCCTCATCGTCTTGCACCCATGAAACACCACCACCCAGGAAGAAGCGGGCCAGCAACATGGCATTTGAGGAGATGCTCGAGCTGGTCCGGATCTTTGACAGACGAGATTACGACTGCCGTAAGGGCCCTTACGGCAGAAAGAATAACGCAAGAAAGGACCGTATCCTCGATAAGGTTCGCACCACCATCCTGGAACTGTTCGGGAAGGACCGGACGAAGGACCAGCTCCGAAAACGCTGGTCCGACCTCAAGGTGCGCGAGGAGGAGCAGCTGAGGCACATCCGGCGTGTCATAGCCAAACGTAAGTGTCATGTTATATTGTAAAGCGCTGCGCAAACTGTTGGCGCTATATAAATTCTGTATAATAATAATAATGTGCTTGCATGTGCTAATGTGCACAGAAATACATTGATTTATCTAGTCCTTTTTTCATGCAATGTGATTGTGTATAGCTTTGCGTTTTCACGACTCGTCATACATGCATTTTTGCCATAGCTCTTTCTTTTTGTGATTTTACGTATTCGTGAAAATTGTGACATTTGATGTATGTAGATGAAGTTACAATGCTGGATTTCTTTTGGCACTGTGTGTAGTCTGTAGTGTGCTGGGGGGGGTTGTTGTGATTGAGTGATGCATACGAGATGACCTCCAGCTTGCCCAATATTGGCTCCCACCTGCGCATCAATAAAAATCTCTGCGTCTCTGCTAAGTGGTAGGATGGGACATGTAGTTCTTTTGAAAGTGCATCCAAACAGAGCCGCGTTCAATACATCCTCAGCAGCTGCTGAATTGTTGCAGCGCAGCAATTCAGTTTGCTGCAGCAGTATCATTATTGAACGCTTTAGATGCAAATTTCAAAACAAAATGGCCGATTTCTGTTGTTTCTGCAATATCCAGTTTTATTAGCAGAAACTGAAAGTGAAACTGAGGCTGAGGCCTTCTATAAAATAACTAATAGCAGTCAGCACAATGCGTTTTGTATGCACACAACACAAATAATAGTTTTTATTGAATAAACGTAATGTTTACTTCTGAAAAAAATATATAATTGAGCGGTAATATATGTCTATGTGCAGGGGAAATAAATAAATATTTTGTGACTTTAGAACTATGAGATGGGAGTAGTGGTGGGTCAAGCTGGTAGTGGGGTAGTGGAGGGGTGTCGCAATACGTTCGGCAATATATTGTATAGATATACCATTTTTTCCAGTCTGCATTATTTACGTGTTATTTTTTGGATTTGGCAGAAGACAGGAAGAAGGCAGCATCTGCCCCGGCGGGCACCAGTGCCCCAGTGGAGGAGGAGGAGGAGCCACGGGCGACCACCAGCGCTGGTATATACTGTTTTATTTTGCAACGACTTTTGGTCAAAAACAGAAACATTTTTTGTTTACTGTATTTTAATTTAATTTTTTTATGTATAGCACAAGAGGAGCAGGAGGAGGAAGAGGAGGAGCATGGCGATGTTGGAGAGAGGGAGCCGGAGCCGCAGCAGGAGGCCGCGAGTCCAGGTTTTTTTTTTTACTGTTGTATTTTGCATTGACTTTTGTTCAAAAATAAATCAGTTTTGTTGTTTACTGCATTTTTTATTTCTTTAATTTCTTAGATATAGCACCGGATATGCTGACGGTGGTGGTGGAGGAGGAGGAGTCGGAGGAGGAGGAGTCGGAGCCTCAGGAGGCCGCCAGCACTGGTATATACTACTGTTATATTTTTTCAAGACTTTCAGTCAAAAATAGAAACCTGCTTTACTTACTGTATTTTCCTTCTTTCATTTATTGGATATATAGAAGGAGAAGCTAGACTGGACACATCATCCAGCATTAGGCAAATTAACCGGATGGCGATCGGCGAGTTACGCCTGGCTGTAACAACTATTGATTCCATCCAGGAACTGCTCCAGGAATTGCGGGAGCATATAAACAATGCCGCTGACATCCTGGAGCGGCAGTGAGACCAGCCTCCTCCCGAAATGTAACCAGAATCTGCAGGTTCACTCAAGACGAGGCCGGACCGGACACGAGCAAGGATTGTCTGAACACGAGTCTCTTCAGGAAAGGCAAACTTTATTGTGATATCACAACAGATGCTCAAACAGGATTCAATCGCAAAGAATGAGCAGCGATTTTCACAGTGACATGAGATTTTATACCTCAAAATACATGATTAGGTACATCCCAATTAGCCCACCTCCCGGTTACGCTATCCCACCCCACGTGGGTTAGTACCTCCCTTTGGCTAATACAAAAGACATTTCATTAATTTGGCTGTAAATTGGCAAACTTCATGTTAGTTTCAGTGAATCATAATTAGTTGCTCCCACTGTTCCGGGCTGCGCCCCGTTCCCTAGCGTCTTCACTCATTTGTTACAAAAGGCACCTGGTCTGATCTCTATACTCCTTTGTATTTCTGCGGGCCCCAACGACCTTGATGTATCCTTTCTCTGTGTCGAAAACAGCAGAGATCTTTCTCAGCGCTTTGATTGTTTTTCTTCCAATCTCAGCACATTCCTAAATTTCTATGTATGCCTGCTTCTAATTTCAGCTAAAAACTGCCTAATACACAATCACATTGCATGAAAAAAGGACTAGATCAATCAACATATTTCTGTGCACATTAGCACATGCAAGCACATTATTATTATTATACAGGATTTATATAGCGCCAACAGTTTGCGCAGCGCTTTACAATATAACATGACACTTACGTTTGGCTATGACGCGACGGATGTGCCTCAGCTGCTCCTGCTCTCGTGCCTTGAGGTCGGACCAGCGTTTGGAGCTGGTCTTTCGTCCGGTCCTTCCCGAACAGCTCCAGGATGGTGGTGCGTAGCTTGTCAAGGATACGATCCTTGCGGGTGTTATTCTTCCTGCCGTAAGGGCCCTTACGGCAGTCATAATCTTTGTAATCAAAGATGCAGACCAGCTCCAACATCTCCTCAAATGCCAGTAATTATCTCAAGTGAACCAATATTCTGAACAAGATGTTCGCCTGGCTTACAATGGCGGCCATCTTCCAGTCTATTTCCACTACACTATGTTTGTTTGTGTTGTTTGTGCCCCTGTTGGGCAGTTTGCCATCCTTGGCATGTTCCCTTCCCTTCCCCATGTTGTAAATAAATTTTCTATTTTTTCTATATTTTTCTGTTTGTGTGCGTTGCTTTTCCTTACTTAATAAGTTAATATGTATTGCTTGGTTTCCACACTGTTAAAATTATATGTACATAAATTTATTGACATTTCTATGGACCCTTTGTCATAAATTTGTCAACATATTTGTGGCCATGAATGTGACTGTGCACATTCTATACTTCCTGCCTGGCCAAAAAATGTCACACACTAACACAACCTTGTTGTACTGCCTTGAGATTTGATTACCGACGTGGCCTGGTTTTGTTAAGCTTGCGATGTCACAACAACACGGATTTTTGTCCACAGTCACATTCATTGTATAACCAAGAATTTATCAAAAAATATTGATGGCAGCACTGCGTGAAGTCTTCTCCGACACAACCCAAAGATCCTCAGTGCGGCTCAGGTCTAGTTTATTTGTCCCTGTTTGCAGCTTCACGCAACACCTCCTCCCAGCTATGAGCTCTCTCTCTCCTACCGCTGCCCGCTAAGACGCTGCCCGCCAACATGGTCACATCTTTGCAGGAAGACAACAGCGTGGGGGAACGGCAGCTGCCTACAGTCCCAAGACCTCGTCACAATGACGTCAGTTCTGGAGTTAACCCCTAACTGCGACCAATGGTGGAGATAGGGGGTTCATTGGAACCCCCTATCTCCCGATCCGCAGCAGCTATCGGTTGGTTAATGTTTGGTATCTTTGGATCGACCAGAGCATGGCCTTTCCAACAATACCAAACATGACAATGTTAAAAATTATATATAAATTAAAATTTAAATATAAAAAAAAATAAACAGGTTTTTTGTTTTGTTTTGTTAATGCAACAATATTGTTCCCATTTCAATTATAATGTGAACAATGATGCTGCATTAAGGATTTTTGTATGGGGTGCGTTTGTTAAAAATAGTGTAATTTTCACCCAAAAAAATATAACAAGTCCCCATTTCAATTTTTTTTAACAAACGCAACTCATAAAATATAACCGCAAACACTCGCATGTTAAAATGTGAAAAGAACACTTTACACCTTGTAAAACAAACATTGAAAATTCTAATTTTATTGCATTTTTTGTTATAATATACAGACAGGACATGACGCATACATATGATAATGATATATTATGAATCATCTGCCGAGTCTGCCGGAAAGAACGATATATAACATGTCTGGGTCATATTATAAAAGAAGGCTTCAAAACGCGTTTAAACAAGAGGAGCGAAACTGTTAAAAATTAGCTCAGCAGCAGACCGCAGTGCCGCACACAGGCGTGAAGGGAAGCCGTGAAATGCCTCAGCAGCGAAAGGGTTAATTTATTTTTTGGTCTGTTTTAAATCATTTTATTTTTTTATTTTTTTTCATTTCAGATCATTTTGATCAACTATTTTTCCGTTTTAAAACCTTTTTGTTCTGGTTCTTATTTTTAAAGTCAGACCATTCGGGTCAGTTTAGCGTTTTTTAAATCGTTTTCTTCATTTGTTTTTGTTCCTTGGCTTTCATACCATTTTTTTAATGTGATTAAATAAAGTTGTGAAATGTATATTCATAAGAAAAAAAGGATCTTTATTTAATTTAAAAAAAAACACGATAGAATCGCCAGAATTATCATATCGACAGAATGAATTCTCGGATCCGAAAAACAAACCAAAAATTTATTATAAAAAAATATATAAAGTATAAAAAAGTAAAAAACGAATAGAGTTAGACAGCTTTGAAACGAGGAGAACAGATGTTCTGAAAAAATGAAAATTTCCGAAATCACGAAAAGTCGATACAAAAAACGAGCAAAGTGACACGAAAATCCGAAAAATGGTCGATATTCCGAAAAAAAAATGTACACGAAAAACGAGTAGAGTCGAACCGAATCGAAACAGAAATCGGTCGAAACGAGCCGAATCGAAAAGTTTAAACATCCGAACAAATCGAACCGAAAAAAAAATCGGTGCACAAGCCTAATATTTGGGTGCACTGCCACTGACGCCTGTATCAGATTCATATCCTCAGAGGGGTTACGGTGTGATGGCACTGTTGGGGACGCTAAAGGACCAATTTTGAAGCACCTATTGTTACTTTCATCCAAAGCCTACATAAGTTTCACAATAATTTAGCTAAGAAAATCAGTAAACTTTTTCTGCGTGTACGAAAATGTCTCCTCTTTTCATACAGACTGCCGCCCCAAGCAGTTGTTTATGGATAGATTAAAGGAAAAGCATTTACTGTCATTTGAAATGTTATTTTTTTTGTTTTTAAGTGTTTATATACATCCTAGAAATCCGCCACTTCACGGGCAGGTTATGGGGACCTCCTAGGCACGATATTTGAAGGAATTTTTGGTTTTTATTTTTAACCCTTATTTCATGGAAAACTCACTGTCCCTTTAAAAACGTATTTTTTTTTTACTTTTTGTCCTTGTTTTCTGTCCCCCAGGGCACTACCCAGACCCCCATACACCTTTTATGGCAAATATCTAGCATATATGCCCTCTTGGAGGGCACTCTAAAAACCGAATTTTCAGCCCCACTGACTTGCATGGAGTTCGGGTTCGGGTTCGGACCCGAACATATGGGAAGTTCGGGTTCGGGCCCGAACCGAACTCGGGGGGTGTTCGGCTCATCCCTACTCCTGAACACCAGCCTATGTAGAGACAGGATCAGGGAGAGCCAAGTCATCACCACTGTCCAGAAGCAATGATCCACCATCCTCATCTGAGGTGCTGTAGTCTGGTGGAAGGCAAGGCGGCAAAACCATGCGTTGATGGCTATGACCACAGGCGATTCCGAAGACCAGTGGCATCGTGAAGAGCTTTTGCGCCCTCCGTGTGCTTGCTTCAGCCTCAAAGTGTGGATGCGCTGAGAAAAAAAAAGTGCTGCAGCAGCAAAAAAAGGTGCCACTACCCCGGGATTTGCCACCTGGAGCAACCGCTCCATTGGGCACCATGGTTGGGCCGGCCCTGTTTGAGGGATTAATGTTTGTTTTTATCCCCATTTTTCTTTCCCATGTTTAGTTTTTACATCTTTGCCAATGTTATACTGTTTATTTGTTTGCTCTTGATATAGGATGTCTGGAAAGTTTTATGTACACCATGCATTTTGTTTCAGCTGTCAACTATTTTCATATGTTGTACTTTTTGTGAACTTTATTCATTTTTGCCATTAACTCTATTGTATTTGCCAGTATCTGGAAAGGAGACCGGGTGGGTGATGTGTCATTTCCAGTCTCCGGACGCTGGTGGATGGGAGAATCGGAATTGCGTCATGTCACTTTCGGCCTCTGGACATTGGCCGGATGAGAAATCTACAGGACATGCTGTCATTTTCGGTGCGCCAAGGAGGTTCCCGGTGCATCACGTGATTGATTGAAGAGCGGGGACTATTTAAGAGGAAAATCAGCACAAATACATACAGCTCGAGGAAGTCACTATATTTTTTAAGATAAAATGCATTGAGCGTATCCAGCCTAGAGCTTACCCTGTTTGGGTGTTCTCACTGCTGCTTTGGTTGCTGGATTGTGATCCTGAGGTCGGCTTGCTGGAGGACGGAGGGTGACCTGGTAACCATAAATCGTCGATTACTGGAAAATGTTTATGCCTATTTGCACACATATGTCAATATATGGTGTGCCACTTGTCTTGTGAGTGGAACATTCATACTTTTTAATCTGTCATTAAAATTGTATGGTTTTACGCTTTATTCTATTGATTATAGTACATCCCAGTACAGCACAGAAGCCCTGTGTCACCCATATCTGACCAGTGCTGCCCATATTTGACCTGTGTTACTCTTTAAAAGGGCAGTATTTATATATTCTATAAAAAAAATTGGTGTTGTCACCTTTAGCACGGTTTTGTGTTTTTGTTTGGAGAGGAGGCGCAAGGTATCCCTTACTGCCGTAGAGCCACACAGGTAATGGATCATTGGTGAGGGACCTGAGGTCGCTGAGGTGTGCTGGTGTCAGGTGCTGGTTCTGGGGTGGTAGGTTCAGGGCCAATATGCAATGATTAAGGCAAATAAGTAGCTATAAATGAATAAAGGTTTTGTTTATCGACATAGGGGAATGAAACAAAGGCGATAAGTAAAGTATAATAAGTGGCTGGGCGAGACAGAGATAGTAATAGCGTTAACTGAGGACACTGAGGTACAGACAGGATGGGAAAAGGACTGCTAAAGGAAACAAAGAAATAAGAGAAATAAGAATGATTACTGACACTGGAAGGAATACACAAAGAGGCAAATGAGAAGTGGTAAACTAAATAAAAGACATTATATAAAAGACTGAATAATGGAATAAGAATAGGACTGAAATCTGAAGTACTAGTATGCAGGTGTAACCGAAGCTCCCTCTACCTTTGTGCCCTCACCCTCCTTGGCACCCTTGCCCACACTTTACATCGCCTCTGTGCCTGTTGGAGATGTGTGGATGCTGGCCTCCTGCCAAGAGAACGTGGATCAATTTGGAAAAGCCAGTTCTCAAGGACAATGGGCATAAGGGTCACCTAACGGTTAAGGAGTTAGAAATACATTTATGGGGGGCTTGGCCGGCAGCGGACCGAGACGGACGTAAAGCAGTGGAGCTTCGATCCAGCATAACTAATCAGCGGCCCGACCGAGGTTTAGAGCTGGGAAAACTCCACCAAAGTGACACTGCTGCCGGCTATCGGTAGGTGGACCTCCGGAGCCCGTTTACTCCCCTCCTCCGGACCGGCGTTTGAGTCGGAGGCTGCTGTGTTGCCGGTATCCCCTGTCTCGTGGTGGCCATTTTGGGGCCTGAGGAGACTGACACCTTCCCTCGCGCTGCGAGGAGATCTCCTATACCTGGATGGGGAAGAAATCCAAGACAGGCGAAGCGGGGGAGGGCACCCGTACCCCTGATATCCGCCTCTCGTTGACGGGTGGACCGGTGCGACGGCTTCAACACCCATCTCTGGCTGACGTGGAGGACCTACCAGTTTTGGAGACCGAGGATGCTCCACCTGCTCCCCACGTGGCGACGCCGACCCGGGGGGAAGATGCTCTCCCCGCCACCAAGGGCGATATTCACGCTCTCCTGGAGGACGCCAGGAAATCCTGGCAAGCGGATTTCCAAGCCCTCGGTGCGGCGATCGCGGAGACCCAGGCGCAACTGGGGGATCTCCAGAACCGCACCAGAGCGATAGAGAGCTCCCAGGCCATTTCTTCCTCCTCCATACACACCCTGCAGCAGCAGGTCAGCGGCCTACAATCAGCAGTGATGGCAATAGAGACGAGGCACAGACGCCGAAACCTGAAGCTCCGGGGGGTCCCGGAGACGGTACCAGACTCGGACATATTGCCCTGTACTACACGATTTCTGGAGTCAGTTCTCCACTCTACGGAACACTTGCGGGACTCTGTCCTCACAGCACTCCGCGTGCGGAAGGCGGCACTGGCCCCAGCAAAAGCGACGCGCAACGTGATCGTCACACTCAGAGATATGGCCATGCACCATTCGGTTTTTCGTGCAGTGCGGAATGTGCCCGCGGTCCTTTTTGAGGGGGCCTCAATCGCTGTATTCCGAGACCTGCCTTTTATGTTACTTGCCACCCGCCGGCAATTTTGGCCTGTTACCACCCTCCTACGCATGCACGATATTAGCTATAAATGGGGTGCCTCTGGTTCTCTCATCATCGCCACGGGCGATGGACAGGCACTCGTGGCCACTTCCTCAGCCGAGGCTGAAGGTCACCTGCGCTCCCTCGGTTTACTTCCAGCTCCCTCGTGTCAGACTGCCGCACGCTCACCTGCAGGCTCCACACCGGCCCCTGGGCAACCCGGATTGAGACTGGGACTTGATATCATGACGTGGCTACTATCCCGACTCGTTATGGCATTCTGCCTTTCTCCCCTTCTATCCTGTTTGTGTTTCCCTAGGATACGCGTTCCACTGAGGTTGATGTTCGCCCCATCTCCCCCCCTTTTTTTTTCACCGGGTGACCACGGGGCGCGCCATCATGGTACTCTTGCCATGCCTGGCCCTCGTGTACCCGGGCCACGTGACAGTACCCCTCCATGGCCTCCTTCGGGAGCGCGCCAGGAGTGTCACGGACATGGCCTTTGTCACTTCTTCCTTCCCCTCCTTGTTGGAGGTGGTTCCCCCCCTTTTTTTTTTTTTAACGGAGCCATCTACCCCCCCCCCTCACAGAGAAGCTCTGCACAACCCCCCCTTCCATGTTTCTTCCTCTTTTTTCCCCCCTCCGGATTTTTACAGTTTATAAGTGTACGGCTTAATGTGGACTCTGTCTATTTACTAGTGCGAAGCTTTATTGGTGTGGCCCTGCGAGTCCACTATTGTCGGTCGATTTGTGACCTATTTTCTTTCAGAAATAAAAATTACAAATTTAAAAAAAATAAAAAATACATTTATCTTGACACTGTATTTTAGGAGTTAGTTTGTGTTGGAGAACAATATGTCTACATTGTATCTCTATCTGTATGTTCTTAGTTTAATCTGATGCTCTGTGTTTGTTAATCCCATCTATTGTGTAACTAATTAGGTTTCAGTGTCTTCTCGAGGAATTCAACTCCCCCTCATGTAGATAATGCATTCGGTTGATTGCGTCATGTTGCCTCCCTTTCTCTTGACCATAAAACTGCTCTCATTTTCATTAAAGATATTCATTCATTTCCCCTGCACTAAGCGTGTGTCTGGTGTTTTGGGGAGAGATACATATGAATCTATTGCACTCCCTCAAGTTCTGGCTGAGGGTTGTGAGAAGAGAAGCTACAGCGGCTCAGCTTGGCTGAAGAGAAGGGACGGATGCTGAAGCAGCTTTGGGTGTGGTCCACAAGCTCTAGACCAGTATACCCCAGTTGCTGTTACCATCTGGTGGCGAGCTGTGGGATTTCCCTTATAGAAACTGCAGCAGAGATGCATCATGGACTAAACAAAGAAAGCAAGTGATTGGCGGGACACCATACAAAAATAGAGAGCAACCCTGAAGGATCTGCTGGAAGAAAAGGGACAGGTCACCAGCAATAAAAGCAAAGCCTTGCTCATAGCGGATCTGATGGATGACGACAGAGAAAGCAACAGCATTGAATCTTATGGGGAGAGAACCTTCTCCTGAGAGGTTCGTCAACGTTTGTCCTTCTATGGGCCAAATCCAAGCCTGGAAATAGTGAGACAGGTGACAGCTGAGGTCACCAAAACACTGGAAGAGGAAAGAGGCCTTTTCTTTGTCTCTCTCCTGGAAGGCCATCAGCTGCGACTAGCGGAGCTCCAGGTTGGGCAAAAGGAAGCTGGATCCCCGCAGTGTGAAACTGGAAGGAAGAAACTGCCTTTTAATGCAATTCTCGTTCTAGGAGCTGAGGAGGAAGACATTGATGGGTACCTCTAGGATTTTGGGTGGCAGTATATCCTGCATGGAATTGATCCAGAGGATTGGGTCACTCTTGGCTTATAGGCCTCAGCAGCCCGACAAGTGAGCTTATCGGGCCGCACCTGACCACTGGAGCAAAGACTATGTCAGTGTGAAGGAAAGACTGTTAGGCTTCAGGAGTTATGACATACCGGGCTATCGACGAAAGTTTTGGGATCTGCAAAAGAGGGAGCAGGATTCGTGTGGAGAATATGCTTACAGGCTATACCGAGCAGCGTCAAATTGGTGGCAGGGATGCCAAGTGTGCACAATTGAAGAGGGACTTCAGCTTGTAGTTCTGGAGCAATTTTTTGAGCATATGGCTCCAGAAGTAAGGGACTGGGTGAGCAATCAAAACCCTGTCACAGCGGAAGAGGCTGCTAGGCTGGCGGACCAGTTCCCGGACACCTGATGGAGCACTAGGGCATTTCCTGTCCTTCAACCAGCCCGCATCCCTCTCACTCTGCTGGAAGCTCCCCAACTAGTACTGTGCTCAGGCCCTGTAACACCATTGAGAGGACACATCCTGCCACTACACCACATCAAACTCTGCTGACCCATTATGACCCTAACAGTCACATGCATAGAGCTAGCAGTAAGAATTTTCCCAAGCAACAGGTCCAAAAGACTGAGAAAAACCTTCTTCTACATCGCACTTTGGGGATACGCTGGTACGCTTGTCAAAAACATTGGCATTCACACAATAATTGCCCTCGGATCCGTTCCCAGACTACCCTGGGCTAGAACAAATGTGGGACCCCAGATGGGAAATATGGAAGGCAAACCAGCTTCCTTAACTCACAACAACCTGCCTGTGTTCCCTACCTGACTTGGGGACACCACTCACCTCTGTCAAGGAAGTCTGGAGTGTCCTACATGAGGCTTATCCCCTGATGGCAGCGAACCAAGACAACCACCAGCAACATCGCAAGAAGGTAGTCATTGATGGACAACCTGCTCAAGGACTGAGAGACACAGGGGCAACGTTAACTTTAATTAAGCCTCAGTGGGCGAGACCCACACAAAGGACCGGGTGCACTGTTGTTGTCCGGGTGGCTGGGGGGGCTATTCATAAATTACCCACAGCCAAGGTTAAGCTGATTTGGGGTACAGGAGACTGGGATACTGAAGTGGCTCTGATGGAACATTTGCCAGCTGATGTCCTACTGGGAAATGATTTGGGGTTCCTGATCTCTGCTTTGTCGTGCTCTGTGCCCATACCATAGATGTTGGCACTGAGAAGGTGCAGATGCCTGCCTCTGAAGACCTTCCGCAGTTCTGAACCAAATGGAATGAAAAATTTTGTCGACAGAACTGGGTGTATGGTGGTGGACCATGCATGATCATCGACAGGCCAAGTTCTTGGTAAGACTGGTGAGCTGACCAACTCCGATACAGACCTGGTGGAGATCTGGTATCTGGTTAGTCAACCTGCAAGGGCGGAGAAATGTAACCGAAGCTTCCTCTACCTTTGTGCCCTCACCCTTTTTGGCACCCTTGTCCACACTTTACATTGCCTCTGTGCTTGTTGGAGAGGTGAGGATGCTGGCCTCCTGCCAAGAGAACGTGGACCAATTTGGAAAAGCCAGTTCTCAAGGACAATGGGCATAAGGGTCACCTAACGGTTAAGGAGTTAGAAATACATTTATCTTGAAACTGTATTTTAGGAGTTTGTTTGTGTTAGAGAACAATACATTTATATATTGTATCTCTATCTGTACGTTCTTAGTTTAATCTGATGCTCTGTGTTCGTTAATTCCATCTATTGTGTAACTAACTAGATTTCAGTGTCTACTCTAGGAATTCAACACCACCTCATGTAGATAATGTATTCGGTTGATTGTGTCATGTTACCTCCCTTTTTCTTGTCAATAAAACTGCTCTCATGTTCATTAAATATATTCATTCATTTCCCCTGCACTAAGCATGTGTCTGGTGTTTTGGGGAGAGATACATATGAATCTATTGCACTCCCTCAAGTTCTGGAGGGTTGTGAGAAAAGAAGCTGCATTGGGTCAGCTTGGCTGAAGAGAAGGGACGGACGCTGTAGCAGCTTTGAGTCTGGTCCACAAGCTGGAGACCAGTATACCCCAGTTGCTTTTACAGCAGGATATGGTAAAATTCCAGGGTTGCTGAGGGAAGAGTCCAGGCAAATGATAGATGCAGGCGTCTTAGGGGGTCACAAATGGTTCTTGACCGTAACAGGTCACCTTAACCGCTTAGCTGCGGAGGACGCACTCAGCCCGGCCGATCGCTGTGGCCCCCCGGTGCGGGTTGACATATTGGATGTGGGGAGCGATGACATCTATTCCAGGCACCCCCCCGCCAGTGCGGGGAAGGTGCCTGAAGGGGAGGGGGGAGGTTCTTTGGACCTCCCTCCCGCTCGGCTTGGGGCACGCACAAAAGGCAGGCACTGCTTGGAAGGGCACAGCCTGCCTTGCCTATCCAAGCAGTGGCTTCCTTTAAGCCTTTGGGGTCTGGGTTGCGATTCGGCGCCAACAGGTCCCCTCCCGGACCTGAAATAATAATAAATAAAAAAATGTTTTGTTTTATTAATGCAGCAATATTGTTCCAATTTCAATTATAATGTGAACAATGATGCTGCACTAACGATTTTTTCTATGGGGGCGTTTGCTAAAAATCACATAATTTCCCCCCCCAAAAAACGTAACAAGTCCCCATTTCTAATTTTTTTAACAAGCGCACCCCATAGAAAATATATCCACAAAGGCTTGCATGATAAAATGTGAAAATAAACACTTTACACACTGTAGATAAATTTTATTGAATTTTTTGTTATAATATTCAAGCATGACATGACGTATACATATAATAATAATATGGTCCAGATGGATACTCCTTTCCTCGAGCTCGGAATTCCGTTCTTTACTTACCGCCATACCCCCATCTTCATCAACATGAATGTACATTTTTTACCTGTTATTGCCTCGTATTAGAAGATATGCCTCTGATCTGGGTATATTATGGCTGTCGACATGCATGTCTAACTGCATACCATCCTTACTGTTTCTACCGCCCTCCCCAAACTTGTTTCCCACACCTCTATTCCCTCCTCTCATACCTCATTATAGTTTCCCTCCCATGTTTTGTTTTATAGCTGTTATTATCTCATTATTGACAAACTTGTATACTGCATTGTGTTTACTTATTGCTAACCAATGTATTACCTTGACTGGAAATATAATAAACATATATTTACAAAAAAAATTATATATATATTTATTATGAATCTGCCGAGTCTGCCGGAAAGAACGATATATAATTTGACTGGGGTGTATGAAGAGAATAATGGTCTCCAATTGTCCATCCTTCACCCCTAAGATCCTGTCTTAGGCACACCTTGAGTTAACTCTCCTTCTGCGCAGGGAGAGAGAAATCCGTTAAAAAAAACACACGAGGCATGTAATTTTGTCTGGCATCTCTCTCTGCCTTCCAACGGTTCTTTGACACTTATTTATACCTGTGTCAAGGCGTTGGCTCTTTATTTCATTGGTTAACATTTCAAAACATAACATAGTTCATTGGCCAGTTTCAATACAGGTCTGGTGACACATTTCTGGACCTTCCCGTGGCCTCGGCATGTGATTTCTTGAGATATCAGCATTTCTTCAGACATCAGCACTTTTTTTATCACGTCAAAGAAATTTGCAAACATCAGCTTCCTTGTCATTTCTAAAGACATTTGCAAAGATCAGCATCTAAAGACATTTCTAAAGACATTTGCAAAGATCAGCATCTAAAGACATTTTGAGAAGTGAACCCTAGTCCTATAATACTGCTGATTATCAATTTATCTTAAAACTATTTCTTATATTTTAAACCTTAATTTATCTATTAATATTATAATTCATGGGGTGTTATTTAACTACTTATAGGGTCCTTCTTATAGGTCAGCAGATGGTGGTCTGAGGATTCCTTTTCCTTCAATCCCCTCTTAGAATCATAGTATGATCATACTATTTGATTCTTTCTTTGTTTCATCTATCTACTGAAAGTTAGTATGGGTTGGGGAGCGAGACCCTCAATACTCATGTGGATCAATATAGAACCAGGGGGGCTGTACCTGCCACGGAACTGGTAACACATGGCAGTCTCCCAGTGCCTATTTATCTTCCTAACCTACAATATATTTTACTTCCTATTAGCTATTCGGCGGAGTTGGACATATTCTGCATAATCATTTGGAGTGGGCGGTAGAGGTGTACTGTACATCATGGTGGTGGGGTTACCCTTGGCCATCATTCGTTTCAGACAGGGCATGAGGCAATAGACTATTACTGCAATACAAAGAACAATTAACAATAGTATAATGCCTAGTTGTATCAGGGCCTGCCTCCACCCTTTAAACCACCCGAAGTATTGATCCCAAGGGTTATCTATACCAGAGTTACGTTTCATTTCTTCGGAGAGCTCAGTTAGTTTTTTTATGGCGCGGGTCACCTTTCCATTTGGGCCTACATTATCAGGGATGTAGGTACAGCATGTACCTGTCCCCTCTATCATTTTGCATACACCTCCTTTTTCTGCCAATATCATGTCCAGAGCCATCCGGTTCTGGAACGTCATAATGGATGTGGATTGTAGTTGGTCAGCGAGGCCCTGTAAAGCTTCGCGAGTATAATTAACAAATCTCTGCTGGTTATAATATAAATAGTTAATCCAATCTACATTCTTATTAATAGTAACAAGAGGTGCTAGGAATGACTCAAACCCTGCCTTTACCTGATCCCTTGCTTTAAATCCATCAGGGACCCCTCTTGGTACCCCTATAGCATCAATATAGACATGCGGATCAAGACTACCTTGTGGGCTTGGGACTTCCCTTTTCCTGCGACGTGAGCTAATATTTGGAATTTCCTCAGGATCCGAAACAATATGAAATCCCATTATGGCCTTAGCTAGGGCACATTCACCTGACCATTGAAGGGGCAGACGCGCCCTAATCTTGAGGTCTCCACATATCCAGTAGAGATCCCCAATCAGAAAAACTTGATTCTGTAACTTAATACTGTTGATATTGCTATAATTGGCACAATAACCCTCGGGGAAGAAGGTGAGGTTCCTACCTTTTTCTACTGACCTATAGCAGGTATAGTTCCCTGGGTAAACATGTATCCCTTCTCCTGGTTGTGGGAGGCGTGTTAGTATGGGGTAGCTATTCTTCCAATATTCACATAAACTCTGGCTATCAGTGGTGTTAGTATATAAACTAAGAAAACATTCTTCTTCATCTTGCGGAATATTAAAAGGTACGGTGCCTAGATGTGGCCTAGCAGCACCACACACATAACAATTTGTACGGTTATTGTTTAGGGCACTAAATTTTACCCATTCTAGCCAAACATTTACATCTGAAAATCCTGTTTCCATTACTATGCTGTCTTCATAGGTGGGATTGGCTATTGATTTGGTGTTAGGTAGGAGAGGAGGAGGTCTCACTACCTCTCCATATTTCCTAGGTAGGAATGGGTTCTCTTCCTTCTTATAAATGGCCATATCTTGGAGTTTGAACTTGTATCGAGGGAATTTGGTTGTGGCAGTTGCGTATATTCCCATTACATAGACACCCGTGTCGGCCTGGGAAGGGTGTTGTATAGTTAGCGTCAATTGTACTGTCTGAGCTCCGCTTCTGATTGAGCACCGCCACCCACCTCTCCCAATCAAAGTCATTCGATTTAATAGGCTTTGTCCCTCGGAACTGCGTTGTCGTGCGGCGCTATCTGGTTTATATCCCCATCTGTTAACTACGGCATCAGAGGTACCATATCCCATATTGCCCGTGTCCCACCCCACTGCGCCCCAATAATCACAATTATGTCCCCAGTACTCATCGGTTACACATATATATACAGTTGCCTTGTACAGTATCATACTGCAGTCACCTGATCCTTTGTTACAAAATGAGCCTATGGTGCAATAATCAAAACCATAAGTGGCTACAGTTGTGCTGGAGGAATTGAACCAGAAAGTCGTGACCCCGTTATCCATAGTCATGCCTACATCTGGGGAAGCAGATACTCCAGTAATGGTGGACAATAAAAAAACAACAGTGGCCAGACAGTGATGGTTTGGGTTGGGGTTCTTTCTGGTAGGGGGTGTGGACAATAGGGGTTGTGACATATGTTCCGAAGGGGGGGTAAACATATTATTTCAGTCTTTTTCTTCCCCCACATGCGTCTCCATACTCTTCGAAAAGGATCCTTGGTTGTCATCTTCTCCTTGTTGGAAGCCAGGGCTTTCTGCCCTCGTGAGTGTCTCTTGGTCCGGGTCCTCTTCCTGATGGAGGCCAAGGCTATTAGCTGCCCCCGTTAGTACCCCTTGTTGAGTCCTTTGTTGAATCCGCTTGACTCGAGAGGGTCCCTTGTTGAATCCGCTTGACTCGAGAGGCGTGAATCCAGACTGGGCTGTCCTCTGTCAGTATAGCTGTGCGGGTTACGGCTACCACTGTGGTCTCTGGTCCATAGGCGAAATCCTCTGGTCTTTTTCCTTTCTGTAGCCGCTTTACCAGCACCTTGTCTCCTGGATTAAATGGGTGGGTAGGTTTGTCTGAAAGAAAGGGAGACTTAAATATAACTTCATCTCTGGTTGTCTCGAGGGTTGAGATCAGCTGCCTAACATATTCATCCCTTATCTGCTCTAAGTCCCCTGTCTCCACTGTTAGCCTACCTGTAGACCATGGTAATGGAAAGGGTCTGCCCATAAGTATCTCGAAGGGGGAGTAGCCTGTGTTCCTATTAACCGCCATTCTGATTTCAGCCAGAATGATGGGGAGTACCAATTTCCAATTCTTAAAGGTGCCCCCTGTTGCTTTCCTAAGGCGGTCCTTCACCGAACGGTTCATTCTTTCGACCAACCCGGAACTTTGCGGGTGCCAAGGAATGTGGTATTTCCATTCCACCTGCAAAGCTCGAACTAGACTCTTACTTACACGTGAGGTGAATGCTGTGCCTTTATCGGAATTGAGCTGCAGCGGGACTCCCCATCGTGGGATTATCTCCCGTGTCAGTATACGCACTACAGTTTTTGCATCTTCTGCCTTTGTGGGAAATACCTCAGGCCATCGTGAAAACATATCCACGATGACTAGAGCATATTCTTGCCTTTTACCTTCTGTCCAAGGAATGTGTGTGAAATCTATTTGTAGGTGCGTGAAGGGGGTGGTAGGGTAGTCTAGATGTTGATGGTCTACCTTGTGTGGATTGTTTGGGTAATTCCTAAGGCATATAATACATCTTGAGACATAATCTCGTACCAAGCTGCGCAAATTCTGGATGTAAAAATGCTGACTGAGTAAGGTGATGGTTGTAGCGATACTATTGTGGCCTACCCCATGAAAATGATCAATGAAAAGAGAGGCGCTACTCTGGGGAATACAGGGTTTCCCATCTTTGGTAATTAGGCCAGTATTTGAATTTTTTTGTAAAATGGGGTAGCACCAATCTTTTAGCTCTTCTGTGGTTGCATATTTTTGTAAGGTACAGAATAATTGGTCCCCATCCATTGTGGGAGGTCGCAAAACCGGCATTACTAGTTTAGCTATGTCCTGTTGTGCTGCTCGTTTAGCTGCTTGGTCAGCCAGATGATTCCCTTTTGCAATAGGATCTGAGGCTCTGGTGTGTGCTCTACAATGTAACACCGCTATCTGAGAGGGCATAAGAATGCTTGCTAGGAGGTCCGTGACCAGGGTCGAATGGGAAATCTTCTTGCCATCTGCGGCCACAAATCCCCTCTTTTCCCATATCGTCCCATGGTCATGGACCACACCATAAGCATATTTGGAGTCAGTGTATATCGTGACAGGTCTACCCGCATAGAGCCTGCATGCTCGTGTTAATGCAATCAGTTCTGCTGCCTGGGCAGACTGGTAGGGTACAGGCCCTGACTCTAGAACAGTGTCAGGGAGTTGAACCACTGCATAGCCTGCATGATAAGTGTTGTCATTGGGGCGGGTACAGGAGCCGTCAACAAAGACGACATCTGCGTCCGGAACAGGTATTGACATGAGATCAGGGCGGGGTGCAGTTTCAGACTCAATAGAGAGAGCACAGTCATGTTCGAGTGGGATGGTATCTGAGGGATTCTTAAGACCCAGTAAAGCGTTTAGGATTGGTGCTGGACCAGAGACACTTGAACTGTATTCTATGTGCAATGCAGGGTTGCTTAGCAGTGTGACTTCATATCCACTAAAGCGCTGTGATGACATGTGCTGTGTATGTATGCCCTTAAGTAAAGATAAAACATCATGGGTTGTGTGTAGGTGAGTTTCGTACCCTAATGTGTATTGGCTTGCCATACTAACGGCCATTGCACATGCTGCCAGGGCACGCAAACAGGCCGGCATCCCTTGTACCGTTACTGGCAGAATCTTTGAAAAAAATGCTATGGGGCGCAACCGGCCCCCATGTTCTTGCGTCAGTACCGCGGCCATGGTTTTACAATTGTCCCTTGCAAACAGATGAAATGAAAGTACATAATCAGGGAGGCCTAGCGCGGGGCTTGTCATCATTGCATTCCTGAGAACCTTAAAAGCATTTAACATTTCATTAGACCATGTTATCATATTGGATTGACCCAACAGGGTGGCTTGTCTCAGAATGTTATCGTAGTAGGAGCAGTCAGGGATCCACTGTCTGCAATAGTTTATCATGCCTAAGAATGACAGCATGTCCTTCTTAGTTTTCGGGTTGACCAGGCCCGTGACAGACTGGACTCTCTTCTGACTGATGCTCCGTTCCCCCTGTCTGAGAACAAACCCTAAATATTCAACTTGCGTTTGACACCACTGCATTTTGTTAAGGGTAACCTTGTGCCCACATTCCTGTAACCATTGAAGAAGTGATTTACCATCCTCCCGGCAGGCCTCCTCTGATGGACTGCATACGAGGAGATCATCCACGTATTGCAGCAGGACAGAACCATGGCTGGGGTGCCAGGATTTCAAAGTGGCCTGCAGTACAATACTGTAGACCACCGGGGCGTCAACGTACCCCTGAGGTAACCTTTTCCACGTAAATTGGGTGCCTTCAAATGTGAATGCGAACAGCAATGCCGTTTCCGGATGTACAGGGATGCTAAAAAATGCATTCTTCAGGTCAATTACAGAAAAATGTGTATGTGTCGCTGGAATGGATGAGAGTAATGTTGTAATGTCCGGGACTATTGGTGCAATGGGGATGACAAGGGAGTTAATGGCACGTAGATCTTGTACAAACCGTACTGTACCATCTGGTTTGCGGACAGGGTTAATTGGGGTACTGAAGGGGGAGACTACAGGTTCCAGGATGCCATCCTGTAGAAACTGGTCAATCATAGGACGTAGTCCGTCCTCCTTTTCTTTGGACAATGGGTATTGCTTCTGGTAGACCGGTTGACAATTCTCGTGTAACATGGCTTTGTAGGGTGTGCAACTAATGAGTCCCGTGTCATAGGGCCCATTGGACCATAATCGATCCAACTCTTGGAGTTCAGTGGGCAATGTGTCTATAGTCATAAAAAAATGGTGTTGTTTGTCTATAAACAAAGAAATTGATGGAGAATCTATTATGAGACCCCTTGTTCTTGAATATATGTTGACTTCTAGTTTTCCCAGGAGATCCCTCCCCAGAAGACTGATAGGACAGTCCTCTATTACTGTGAACACATGATATAAAAGTGTTTTACCGTCAGGAGTGGTGAGCGCTAGAGGGCGGGTGGAGAATGTGTTTGTGGATACCCCATTAATTCCCATGGAAGGTTCTGACTTAGCAAGTGGTCCAGAGTAATATTTGCTTTCTATCGTACTTGTGGTTGCACCCGTGTCAATAAGAAAACTAATAGGTTTGCCCTCTATGTGTAATGTCAACATTGGATCATCTTGCCACCCCCCTGTTAATTGGGGGAAAGTCAGGGTATCACCCCCCGGGCCCCTTCATTTATTTTCCCTGTCCCAGTTGATGGGGAACCTGGGCGCATCATCGCTTACTGTTTGCTGGGTGGAAAATTCCTGTCTTTTAGATTCTCTGTATAATTTCTGGTATTTTTGCGCATCTTCATCAGAAGCACGGCAGTTCCGGGCCCAGTGGCCTTTCCTGCCGCACCTATAACATGTTGATTCCCTTTCTGAGGTATAAGTCTGGCCGTTTGGTGTGTAGTTGTTATGAGTTGTCTGATTTTTGTTATTAGCATTATGTATTCTATTCTGTCCTTGCCTCTGCAGGTTATGGGTCGGCTTTTTTCTTATTTCAAAACACCCTGCTGCCTCTTTCTCGTGTATATGTGCTTCAAACTCATGGAGGGAATCTGAGGGCCAGCTAGATACCGCCTGGCGGACGGTTAGCACCAGGGCTGAGTCTAAATTGTTCATAAATGTAGAAATAAGAAGGCTATGGCCGCGTTCTTTTGGTAACCCTGCTTCTTCTGTCCAACAGATTAGGAATCTGCGCCAGAATTCGATCACTCCCTCCCCGGCTTTTTGTTTACAGGCTACGGCTATAGGAAGGGATGATCTTGCTTTAAACGCCCGTTTAAATTGGTTTTCTAGCTCATCCCACATTCTTGTAATTCCTTCTCTTGTATTTAATGGATAGCCCTCGGCTGATTGTTCTTTGGCAGGGACTGAGATCGATGGGATCTCATCCCAATCCCAAGAAGAATTTTTATCTATAATACCATCAACAATCAGTCTCATGTCTTCCTGGGTAAAGTTGCGTCCGTTACATGCTTTTTTGAGGTAGTTTAATGCTCCTAGTGGGGCTTCTCGGGGTTTAGGACAATGTTTAAGAATTCTATTAATATCTTCTATTTCTATAGCCTTTTTGAGCAATTTATCTCCTACTGTCATAAACGGAAAGTGATTTTGTTTCTCAGCGCAAAATGTGTAAAAGTCAGGAGGTTTTATCTCTGTTCCTGTTTGTGTGCGTGTATTGATCTTAGGGATCGGACTTTTGTTATCTTCTTTTTCTTCTGTTCTTATCTCGTCTATCATTTTTATGTCCCTAGTATCTTCTATTTGTGGTTTACTAGGGGCTGACGATGTACATTCGATTGCTGCAACAGCACCGAGTATTTCGGTGTCTTGGAAACCAGCAAGTGAAGGATACATTGAGTATTTGTAAGAGGGAGGGGGGCGAGGGCCCCAGTCCGCTCGTGGGACTTCCTGTTTTCTCCGTAATATGCTTAATTCTATTTGATGTAATCTTTCGCTATTTAGACCATCTGGACTTAGTTTCTTGCATTGTTTATTGACTCTATTAAACCAATATCCTGCAGATATTAACCACTGCTCTTCTCCCAAACGCATATATGTCATATCCCATTGAGGGTCTCCTGCATAGTGGGGCCATGCCTCGGTGTCACCAAGACATAAGCCCTTGACCATGTCCATATGAAATGGACTGTTATCTCCTTGTCTGGGAAATGGGTCACAGCTCCCAACTGCCTCTGTCCAATCTGCCATATTATTCACCCAAGGGTTAACAAGATAGTAATCTGTTCCTCCTACCCTTGCTACATATTCCTTACATGTTTCTCCCACCAAAGGAAGGGGGTATTCTTTTATCTTACTACTCTGTGTACCCATTGTTTCTAGTACAAGTTTCAATATCAGAAAACAAATAATCTATTACAATATGTTAGTATCAAGAGGAAAGAAATATAAAGGGATAGTTTTTCTCATAGTGCTCGACTGCCACGAAAAATTTTTTCCGTGCGTCTTCCCAAAACATGAGAAAGTCACTGACCCGGGCGTCTACGGGTTAACGGATTTCAGGCAGCCATGACCAATTCTGCCTTAAGAATAGGACAAGAAAGAAAGAACTTATATAATTTACTCTATTATCACAACTGAGGGACGTCTGTCTCACCTTACAGATCGTTCAACAGTGAATCTTAACACTCTAATATTCTTATACTCTATACATTTTATGAGGGTTAACGCAAGGTGTGATCAATTGGACATATAATGTCCCTTCTATTGAGTGTGGTCCCTGACCTACTCCTTTAAATAAACGGCCCGTGGCAACGTTTTCTTTTAATTTGTAATAAACGGCCCCTGGCAACGTTTTCTTTTAATAAACGGCCCCTGGCAACGTTTCCTTTTAATACTATAGGACATGGACAACTAACTTTAGTTCGAGATAAACGTTGTCATTGCCCTCGTCCAGACAAGACAATATACTCACCAGGACGAGGGGTGACCGTTCATGTCGGCAGTGCCTCCAGATTGAAGAGAATAATGGTCTCCAATTGTCCGTCCTTCACCCCTAAGATCCTGTCTTAGGCACACCTTGAGTTAACTCTCCTTCTGCGCAGGGAGAGAGAAATCTGTTAAAAAAAACACACGAGGCATGTAATTTTGTCTGGCATCTCTCTCTGCCTTCCAACGGTTCTTTGACACTTATTTATACCTGTGTCAAGGCGTTGGCTCTTTATTTCATTGGTTAACATTTCAAAACATAACATAGTTCATTGGCCAGTTTCAATACAGGTCTGGTGACACATTTCTGGACCTTCCCGTGGCCTCGGCATGTGATTTCTTGAGATATCAGCATTTCTTCAGACATCAGCACTTTTTTTTATCACGTCAAAGAAATTTGCAAACATCAGCTTCCTTGTCATTTCTAAAGACATTTGCAAAGATCAGCATCTAAAGACATTTCTAAAGACATTTGCAAAGATCAGCATCTAAAGACATTTTGAGAAGTGAACCCTAGTCCTATAATACTGCTGATTATCAATTTATCTTAAAACTATTTCTTATATTTTAAACCTTAATTTATCTATTAATATTATAATTCATGGGGTGTTATTTAACTACTTATAGGGTCCTTCTTATAGGTCAGCAGATGGTGGTCTGAGGATTCCTTTTCCTTCAGTGTATAATAAAAAGTGACTTCAAATCGCGTTTACACATGATGAGCATAACCAGGGCCGGTGCAAGCATTTTGTCTACTCAGGCGAAGGTGCGTTTTAGTGCACCCCACCCTTATCCGTGTCATGCCTATCAGCATAGAGATGCATAATAATAGTCTCTATCAGGAGTATTTGGAGTCTTCTCACGAGAGTAAAGGACGCTCACTGTTGTTCTTGCAAGGACAACCTCTAGTGGTGGTCTGGCACAGGTGTCAACAAATCTATGTTGTGCATGGTGGTATCCCTGCTGTGCCACAGTGCCAATACCCACAACATATTACCAGTTCCACAACTTCCCTACCTTACCACTCTGTCACGCTTTTGTTGTGGTGTGCCTGTGGCTACCTTTCTCATTCGGGCTTTCGGCATCCGGTCCACTGTCCAGCAGGGTCCTCCTCAGGATGTCAGGGTGCGGCCGGCACCTGCCACAATTACTGCTAGGGAGTCAGGATGCAGGGCGATGGAGATCGCACTCTGCTGACATCAGTGGCAAGGCTGCCCGGTTCCCCGCTATCTTGGTGGAGACAGTCTGTAGATACTGCTCCCACTGGAGTATATTCTATGTAACCGTGATATGGAAAGGGTAATAGATACATGGAATAGTCTCCCCATGGGGGCAGTAACAGTGATATAGAAAGGGTAGTAGATACTGCTTCCACTGGGAGGCTATTCCACGTAACAGTGATCAAGAATGGGTAGTAGATACATGGAATAGTCTCCCAGTGGGGGCAGTAACAGTGATATAGACCCGGTAGTAGATACATGGAATAGCCTTCCAGTGGGGGCAGTAACAGTGATATAGAAAGGGTAGTAGGTACATGGAATAGCCTCCCAGTGGGGCAGTAACAGTGATATAGAAAGGGTAGTAGGTACAGCCCCCACTGGGTGGCTATTCCATGTATCTACTACCCTTTCTATATCACTGTTACTGCCCCACTGGGTGGCTATTCCATGTAACAGTGATATAGAAAGGGTAGTAGATACATGGAATAGCCTTCCAGTGGGGCAGTAACAGTGAAATAGAAAGGGTAGTAGGCACATGGAATAGCCTCCCAGTGGGGGCAATAACAGTGATATAGAAAGAGTAGTAGATACATGGAATAGCCTCCCAGTGGGGGCAGTAACAGTGATATAGAAAGGGTAGTAGATACATGGAATAGCCTTCCAGTGGGGCAGTAACAGTGATATAGAAAGGGTAGTAGATACATGGAATATCCTCCCAGTGGGGGCAGTAACAGTGATAAAGAAAGGGTAGTGGATACAGGGAATAGCCACCCAGTTGGAGCAGTAACAGTGATATAAGCGTGAGAGATCTCTCCTGCTGCAAAGTAGAAGCTTCTGTTTTTAACTCCTGCTGGACCAGGTATCTGAGCCCCACATTACAATGTGCTTCAGCTGTGCTTTTATGCCATCCTTCCTGCAGCTATAAAATCCTCTATATGATTTACAGCACACTGTCAGAGATCATACAGAGCAGCAGGAAGGATAGAAACATAGAAACATAGAAAAATGTCGGCAGATAAGAACCTTTCGGCCCATCTAGTCTGCCCAATTACATGGATACTTGACCTGGATTTATCTTTTGTTTAGGATAGCCTTATGCCTATCCCATGCTTGCTTAAATTCAATTACTGTTTTGGCCTCTACCACTTCTACTGGAAGACTGTTCCATGTATCCACCACCCGCTCAGTAAAATAATGCTTCCTGATGTTACTTTTAACCCCTTAAGGACCTCTGACGTACCCTGTACGTCCTGAACTCGGGTCTCCCTTAGACCCGCGGACGTACAGGGTACGTCAGCGGCGCCTAATCCCCCTCCCGCCCGATACTCACCTCCCTCACCGGATCCCACGGCGATCTGGCAGGGAGGAAGCCTGCCCATGTGATTTACATGGGCAGGCGAGGCTGATGACGTCGCAACGCTGCGTGGTGACGTCATCAGCAGGCGTCCCCATGCTTTTCAATGGAGGGGAGGGGGGGGCTCCTTCGGAGCCCTCTATCTCCCCAACCATTGAAGCTAGGGAGATGCCGTTTGCACCGCTGGAGAGGGGAGAGCCTCCCCTTTCCAGCGGTATATGGCATTAACCATTTCGCCGCCGGATCACGTTGCGGCGCCAATTGGCGCCAAAACGCGATTCAAACCTGGAGGGGGGCTGACATCTTGGATGTCAGCCAAGCCTCCAGGTCCCCCCCCACCCACTGACAACCTCACCATATGTGTGAGGATGTCAGTGGGCCAGTTAACCCTCTAGCTGCCATGTAGAGATAAGGGGATCCTAAGGATCCCTTTATCTCCCGATCCATGGCAGCTAGATGGTCATATTTGCCATCATTTGAAAGGCCTGATTATGGCCTTTCAAATGATACCAAACATGACCAGGTTTGGTTTTAATTTTTTTTTTAAAAAAAATTAAATAAAAAAAAAAATAATAAAAAAATTTAATAAAATAAAAAAATGTTTTTTTTGTCTGGGGGGAGTTTAATTAAATAGGACCTAGGCTGTCATCTAAAAATAAATAGCACAAAATGGTCAGAATGAGCGCAGCGCACATAGGTGAACTGTCTCAGCAGTGAAGGGGTTAAAAAGCAAACGCATGTAAAAATTGGGTATTTCTAGTCTCGGGACAAAATTTTAAACCTATTTAGCTGGGGTAGTTTTGGGTGGTTGTAGATTTTGGGGATTAAATTACAAAAAAGTGTGTTTTTACCATTTTTTTCCTCATATTTCATATTTTATTTTATAGTAAATTATTCGATATGATGGAAATAATGGTATTTCTAGAAAGTCCATTTAATGACGGGAAAAAGGGTGTATAATATGTGTGGGTTGAATAAACGAGTAAGAGGAAAATTTGACCTAAACACTAACAGCGCAGAAACGTAAAAACAGCAGCGGTCACTAAAAGACGGATTTGTGTAAAACCGCCCGGTCACTAAGGGGTTAAACCTTTGCCCCTCTAATCTAAGACTATGTCCTCTTGTTTTGCTATTTTGTTTCCTTTTAAATATACTCCCTTCCTCTACCTTGTGGATTCCCTTTACGTATTTAAATGTTTCTATCGTATCTCCTCTGTCTCGTCTTTTTTCCAAGCTGTACATGTTAAGATCATTAAGCCTTTCTTGGTAACTTTTCTCCTTCAAGCCGTACACCATTTTAGTAGCCCTTCTCTGAACTCTCTCTAAGATGTCTATATCCTTCTGGAGATACGGTCTCCAGTACTGTACACAGTACTCCACGTGAGGTCTCACCAGTGCTCTGTACAGTGGCATGAGCACTTCCCTTTTCCTACTGCTAATACCTCTCCCTACACAACCAAGCATTCTGCTAGCATTTCCTGCTGCTCTATTACATTGACTACTTACCCTTAGATCCTCTGAAATAATAACCCCTAAATCCCTTTCCTCAGATGTTGAGGTTAGGACTGTATCAAATATTCTATATTCAGCCCTTGGGTTTTTACGTCCCAGGTGCATTATCTTGCACTTATCCACATTAAAACTCAATTGCCACAACTCCGACCATTTTTTTAGTTTACCTAAATCATTTGTCATTTGGCTGATCCCTCCAGGAACGTCAACCCTGTTGCAAATTTTTGTGTCATCAGCAAAAAGACATACTTTTCCATTAATACCTTCTGCAATATCACTAATAAAAATATTAAAGAGAATGGGTCCAAGTACTGACCCCTGAGGTACCCCACTGGTAACAAGACCTTGCGCCGAATAAACTCCATTTACCACAACCCTCTGTTGTCTGTCACTCAGCCACTGCCTAATCCATTCAACAATATTGGAATCCAAGCTCAAAGATTGCAATTTATTGATAAGCCTTCTATGCGGAACAGTATCAAAAGCCTTACTGAAATCTAAATAAGCAATGTCTACTGCACCTCCTGTGTCTATTATTTTTGTTACCCAATCAAAAAAATCAATAAGATTAGTTTGGCATGATCTCCCTGAGGTAAACCCATGTTGTTTCTGATCCTGTAATCTATGTGTTTTTAGATGTTCAACAATCCTTTCCTTTAACATGGTTTCCATTAATTTCCCCACTACTGACGTAAGACTAACTGGCCTATAGTTCCCCGATTCCTGCCTACTACCCTTCTTGTAAATGGGCACAACATTTGCTAATTTCCAGTCTTCTGGGACGACTCCTGTTAACAAGGATTGGTTAAATAAATCTGTTAACGGTTTTGCTATTACATCACTGAGCTCTTTTAATAATTTAGGATGGATCCCATCAGGCCCCATTGACTTATTTGTCTTTACTTTAGACAGCTGCTTTAGAACCTCCTCCTCTGTAAACTCATATGTAAATGTCTCTTTAGTGTTCTCTCCTAACTGAGGTCCCTTTCCTTCCTTTTCTTCTGCAAAGACTGAACAAAAATATTCATTGAGGCAGTCAGCGAGACTTTTATCCTCTTCTACATACCTTCCTTCCTTTGTTTTTAATCTAACTAATCCTTGTTTTACTTTTCTTTTCTCGTTTATGTATCTAAAAAATGTTTTGTCCCCCTTTTTTACTGACTGAGCTATTTTCTCTTCTGCGTGTGCTTTGGAAGCTCTTATAAATTGCTTTGCCTCTTTCTGCCTAATCTTATAGGTTTGCCTATCCTCTTCACGCTGAGTTTTTTTTATAATTATTGAATGCTATCTTCTTGTTCTTCACTATTTTGGCCACTTCTGCAGAGTACCACAGTGGTTTCTTCCCTTTTTTGTTTTTGCTAACAAGCCGAATGCAATTGCCTGTGGCCTTCAATAATGCTTCCTTTAAATAATCCCATTTCTCCTGGACTCCCTTTAAACTCCTCCAGTCTGATAATGACTCATTCACACAAAATCTCATTTTAGAAAAATCTGTTTTTTTAAAGTCTAAAACTTTTGTTTTTGTGTGGTGCGGCTCCATCCCTGTTCTTATATTAAACCATACTGGTTGGTGATCACTAGATCCCAAATTTTCACCTACAACAACGTCCGATACCAAACCTCCATTTGTGAGTATTAAATCCAATATGGCCTCTTTACGGGTCGGCTCCTCAACTACTTGTGTTAGAGATAATCCCAGTAAGGAGTTTAGAATATTTGTACTCCTGGTGCACCCAGCTATTTTGGTTTTCCAGTTCACATCAGGAAGATTAAAGTCCCCCATGATAATAACTTCCCCCTTCATTGCCATTTTGGCTATTTCCTCAAGCAGCAGATTATCTAGCTCTTCTACTTGTCCAGGGGGTCTATAGATCACACCTACACGAGCTACTGTATGATTGCCAAATGTTAGCGTAACCCAAACTGACTCTATGTTCACCTCGCTCACTTTTATTCGGTTCGTTTTTATGTTGTTTTTCACATCCAGGGCCACTCCTCCTCCTTTCCTACCTTCTCTGTCTTTTCTATATAAAGAGTACCCCGGTATTGTTATGTCCCAGTTATTTTTCTCACTGAACCATGTCTCAGTAACCGCCACTAAATCTACTTTTTCAGCTGCCATCATTGCCCCCAGTTCATTGATTTTATTGACTAAACTGCGAGCATTTATAGACACGACTCTGAGCTTGTCATTTTTTACCTCGCATGTTGCTTGCACCCTCCGATTTCGTTTTGGGGGACAATCTGGCAGATTGTTTACCCTTTTGTCCCCCCCTCCTAGTTTAAATATTTCTTTGTGAAACCTTTGAACTTCTCACTGAGAACATATGTTCCCCTATGAGTAAGATGCAAACCATCTTTTTTATACAGTTCCTTTCTGCTCCAATTAGAGCTATCATGGGACACAAAGCCAAATCCTTGATCCCGACACCATTCCCGAAGCCACAAATTGAATTCCCTATTGCGCATCTTCCTATCTTGAATGTTATGCACAGGCAAAACTTCAGAGAATGACACAGTGGACGCAATCTGCTGTATTTCACCTCCAAGAACACAAAAATCTTCCTTAATCTCAGAAACCTCATTGCTAGCCAAGTCATTTGTCCCTAGATGGACTAGAACATCCACTTCCCCTTGCTGCTTTGCTTCTTTGACAATATTGAGAATACGTCTCCTGTCTCTACGAGCAGTAGCCCCAGGAAGACATCTCACCAAACCACTACTCTCCAGCTCAACACCTCTTATGATAGAATCACCCAGCAACAATTGCCTTCTATCAAGTCCCACCTTTTCATTTTTGTCCTTGGTTGCAGTGCTGCATACCTTAGGCATAGTGGATGGTGGTTCCTCAACTATGGTGTCTGAGCCTGCATCCGTTTTACCACTACACTCTGAAAGTGCCTCAAAAGAATTAAGAAGAGCCACAGATTGTGGGACATGCTTTCTATCCACAACGCTAAGTCTACCAGAACCTACAGTAGTCCATCTGCCGCTCCTAGGAGGCCTCTGTGGCAGTGGCTTTGTAACAGTCATAGCCTGAGTTTGTCTAACAGATAATTTACAAATCTCAGACTTCAAACAGGCAATTTCCTGCTGCAATAAAGAGAACTGCCTACATATCAGGCACACTCCAAACCTCCAAAAATTGGATCTAAAAACAAACGCATGACAGCTCTTACACTGGACCAAGCCTGCCATTATAAAAGAATGGATTTAAAACCAGCAAATCTTACCTTTTTGTAGGATTTCTACCTCCTGTCAAACCTCAGACTATCTCCAGAGTATCTCCAGAAGATCTCCTCTAAGAGTTCACTTTGAAGACTTCACTTAGAAGGCTTGCCAAGCTCAATTAGAAACAAGCTAATATTCCACAAGCTTTATATAGCCACCTCCCCCAGCAAGGAGTGGACAAGCTAAACCTCTTTGCAAATACCACCCAATTGATTCCAATTGTATGCTAATCAGTATGAAAATGAGTCACCAGCCTAACCTAATTTACTCACCAGACCTAACTTAAAACCTTAAGATGAATAGAAAAGATCTGTTTGAAACAAAAATCAAAATCACTCACCAGAAGATCTCCTCTAAGAGTTCACTTTGAAGACTTCACTTAGAAGGCTTGCCAAGCTCAATTAGACCAAGCTAATATTCCACAAGCTTTATATAGCCACCTCCCCCAGCAAGGAGTGGACAAGCTAAACCTCTTTGCAAATACCACCCAATTGATTCCAATTATATGCTAATCAGTATGAAAATGAGTCACCAGCCTAACCTAATTTACTCACCAGACCTAACTTAAAACCTTAAGATGAATAGAAAAGATCTGTTTGAAACAAAAATCAAAATCACTCACCAGAAGATCTCCTCTAAGAGTTCACTTTGAAGACTTCACTTAGAAGGCTTGCCAAGCTCAATTAGACCAAGCTAATATTCCACAAGCTTTATATAGCCACCTCCCCCAGCAAGGAGTGGACAAGCTAAACCTATTTGCAAATACCACCCAATTGATTCCAATTGTATGCTAATCAGTATGAAAATGAGTCACCAGCCTAAGGATGGCATAAAATCACAACTGAAGCACATTGTAATGTGGTGCTCAGATACCTGGTCCAGAAAGGGGTTAAAAACCGAAACTCCTACTTAACAGCAGGTGAGATCTCTCACACTTTTGCTGTGTGTGTGTGTGGGGGGGGGGGTCACAATCCGGGCATCTCAGAGAGGGAACAGTTCATGAAAGGGAGGAGGCAGACTGAGGGCAGGCAGTGTGATCACTCACCTCCTGGCCTGGTCTCTGCTGCTGAGCTGGGGCTGGTGAGTCACACACCTCAGTCAGTTGCTAGAGGAGCAACACGAGGCAGCACATACCCCACAGCTCTGTTCCTCTTTCGGAGCGCCCTCCCCTTTACCAGCCCGGATGTGAAGCAGCTGCTCCAGCCACAAGGGGGATAATTTACATAATGTGCGGCCATGGGCGTCCGCAGAAATTTTTCCAGGGGGGGAAATTTTAATGGCATCCTTATTCTGCCCTTTTGACATTGCCATGAAAGGGACAGTCATAAAATAAAGCGTAGTAATACAGAGGCTGCGAAACATGATGCAAGTCTAATAGACCAATAGAGGTGTAAGTGTCTGATCTGAGTGTTGCATTTTCTAGTCTGTTAATGTTATTCAATGCACCACACTAGTCATACACCCATGATTACGCCGATCTCTGTATAAGGCCATCTCTGTATACAGATGTACAGAGCCAGCTCCTGTCCCGGACTGGGACAAAAAATAGGCCCAGGCATTTTGGACTGAGCAGCCCACTTTTTTTATTTTATCTACACAGCGCACATTACTGTAGAGCTCTGTGACACCCTCATAAACACCGCACATAACTGAGGAGCTTGTGATACCCTCATACCCACCGCACATATCTGTGGAGCTTGTGATACCCTCATACCCACCACAAGTAACTGAGGAGCTCTGTGACACCCTCATACCCACTGCACATAACTGAGGAGCTCTATGACACCCTCATACCCACCGCACATAACTGAGTAGCTTGTGACACCCTCATACCCACCTCACATAACTGAGGAGCTCTGTGACATCCTCATACCCACTGCGCATAACTGTGGAGCTCTGTGACATCCTCATACCCACCGTAAATAACTGTGGCGCTCTGTGACATCCTCATACACACCACACATTAATGTCGAGCTCTGTGACACAGATTAGGTCACGGGGTGTGCACGGTGATGTCTGCCGCCCTATGCCCTGGAAAAGTATTTATTACAACAGGGATGTGGCCGACATGCATGTTTTGTAGGGGTTTGCTGGCAGTGTGTGTGTGTATATATATATATATATATATATATATATATAATGCCTACCACTAATTAATGACCATCTATTACAAATGCCTGCAAAACCTCTACAATTATATATATATGTTTATTTCTATATAATGCCCCTCTATTTATACAAAAATAAATATATATTTATAAATAGAGGGGTATTATATAGAAATAAACACACACACAATTGGAGAGATTTTGCAGGCATTTATTATGGATGAGGGAGGTGTGGCAGGTATCCCTGACAGCGCATCAATAGTGCAAAACACTGGAATGCAATTGAAACATTTTCATATGCATATATAAATAATGAAATAAAGTGCATCAATTGTAGGCACAATAGTGAAATAAAGTGCAACAAAACAGTAAAGTGCAGCGGTGCCTTGAAAGAATAAAACCAGCAGGGCTAAGTGCAATAGTGCATATAGGAGGATACGTAGATACCTGTAGATAATAATCAATAAAGTGCACAAATTAAATGTCCATTGCCAATCCGATGGACATGCACAAAAGGTGCAAAAAGTGTCCAATATTTCAATTGTGTGCAATAGTGCGTATAGCAGTCCGTGAAAATGGAAGATAAAATACTCAGGAGTCCCAATGTTTGTGGTGCTGCTTCTTATTCCGGTGGAAAGTTCGTCACGTCCTCGATTTCATAAAAGAGAAGGGAGAAGCACACGGGGAAATCTTTGGTGCAGGAGATCTTATGACAAATTAGGCAAAGATTATTACTGGTAGAGATATATACCACTCACATTTAAATGAGCCTAAAGGTTTCCCGGCTCTAGGTTTAATCACCTATGGCCATGTAGAGAGTGGCACTTCCCTTCTTTACCAAGGAGCAGGTCCTATACAAATTAAGAACAGATGGGAGACAATGCTCCCATAGAGTAATACTGCAGGGTAACCAAACAGAGGTAATTACACAGTGCATTTACCAATTAAGGAGCCTTTCAATCTCAGGCTCAGTCAGTATAGCCTTAGGCACTCTTAGGTAGGTGCCCTGGACCTCTTTTCCTCGTTGGTAGATCCAGTGGTGTTGTTCCCATGAGGTATCAGGTTGGAATTAGCAAAACACGGCCACTGAAGGGTTAAAGTAAAAAATATACATTTATTCCATAAAAAGGGACATAAAAATACCGATTTATTATGGATGGTCATTAATTGGAGCCAGGCAGACGTAACTAACACTAACACACACACTTTATTGAAAGGGCACTCTTTCAAATTTCTCACCCTATCCTGGTGGAAATCTTGCAGCCAGGACACAGGAATGCTCACAGTAGCCTCCTGCTTCTCTCCAGGGACGTCACGTGATCGCTGTCTGATCACTGACCCGGAACTCGCAGAGGCTCCTTGTGTCAGCCAGGCTGGGGTTGCTTACAGCAGAACAGGGACGGCTGTAAGCCCGATGGCCTGCTCTGGCCCATTTGTTGATGGGCAGTTCCAGAGGGGGGCAAGTGCTCCCCCTTTCCCCCTCCTGCGGATGCCCATGTGGACCAGCAGTGACCGGGGAACAGGATTCTGGCGCCCCCTCAATTTTTGACACCAGGCCAGCATAGTAAGACGAACACCTGTGCTGTCTTACGCTAGCGCCGGCCTGTGCAAAACTGGTAAAAAATGAGCTCAGCACACAGCGGTAAAATGGCTCAGCAGTTAAAGGGTTAAACCGCAGGCAGAGTCCTTATGGGAGTCACATGTGAGTTACAGAGTCACCTAATGTGTCACCCCTCTCATCCTAGATTGTAAGCTCTAGAGCAGGGTCCTTCCTCCTTCTGTTTCTTGTGTGTGTCTTGCATGTATAGCGCTCACCCCCGAAAGAGCTGCTGAATAACCCAGAACCTAACAATTAACTGCACACCAGTGTAAGGTATGTCAAAATCAGGTACCCCATAAACATACACTAATAACTATTACATTTCCAGTTCAGCAATTAAAGAGTTATAGCTCTTATAAAGTAAACTAATGGCATTTCTATTAAACCAACAGTAGATGGCAGCAGACTAAAAAGCCTGAATGATGAGCACATGTTCATCTAAAATGCTTCCCTGAGCAGACGGAACAAAAGAGCATGGTTTTCTGTTCTGGAGGAAGCAAATATCAAAGTACACATCCTACCAGAGCTGAACTCATGTTTTGTTTGTGTTGCAGGTAAGAGGGAGCATATCCAGTTTTATAAACAGGGCAAAAGTGATTTAATTCACATCCCTGTAGTTAGATAAGACAGTATACAGATGTCAGTGGGTTCTGCTGTTATCTTATAGAGCACCAGCATACAGGGAATGTTATGACTATAGGATCTCATGTTATACTGTATTGATTGTATTGCATCATTAGCCTACTATAATGTAGATTGAGTAATTATATATCTGTAAATGTTTAATTCTTTATTATTTTCTATAAGGCCGTTATTACTGCATAGGTGAATGTTACTGTATATATCTAAATGTTTATTAATGTATAAGCAAATAGCAAAGTACACATCCTACCAGAGCTGAAGTCATGTTTTGTTTGTGTTGCAGAAATCGTTTAGATAAAAGCACTTCTGGTTTCACCCAGCCCGCTCCCTTCGCCTATTTGAATTCCTGACCATACTTTCAGCATATGTGCAACAAAATTGGCACCCAACGGTCACGGAAGTGAAGAAAAGAGCAGTTACGTGAAGTTTAGAGGAGATTGGTATATTAACCCTTGCTGCACAGTAAGCGAATACAGATGGGTCTAGAGAGGTTGCAGGATGAAATCAGTGGACACCTGATCCACTTGTCAGTGAATGATCTCATAGAGACTTGCCAATTCATCAAAGCCCCCGACGCCAGCATGGTGAAAGAAAAAACCTGACGCCATTATATGCGGATCGTTAATGAGGTAATAGATGAACTGGTCGAAACTGAAAGTGAGGAGGCGGTGACATAATTTCTGCAAGCAACAAAAAGATTCATTATCGAGCTAGAGAAGAAGAGGGACAATGCAGAAGTCCCAAGTATCAGTGAGAAAGACCCCCCCACCAGAACAACAATTAGCTGACTTGAAACGACAATATCACACTATGCAGGAGAAGTTCCAGGAAACGTCCCGAATGATCGAGGAACTGATAAAAGAGCTCAGTGCTAAAAGTAAAGACTCGAGTGACAGTCAACCAAAACTAGAGCCAGCTCCGCTTACTCAGAGACTACACCATGGTAACTTGCCAGAGGTGACCGTTAGAAAAGACTTCAAGATCACAGGCCAGATTGGAGAAAAAGAGCAGAAGGACCAGCTGTCATATACAAATCTGATGCACCAAATCGACCTGGGACTACAGAAAAGATATCCTGAGACTGAGATCATAGAAGCTGTGGTAAAAGCCATTAGCCCTGGCCTAAGCTTAAGAGATATGCTGGAGATGAAAAATGGACTGACTCTAGTGCAACTTAGAAGAATCTTGAAAAGTCACTATAAAGAGAGGAGAATGCCTCCGAACTGTACCAGCAACTCCTCAACATCGCTCAAAAGAGTAATGAAACTCCTCAGAATTTCCTGTTCAGAGCGATTGAATTAAAAGATCGGTTGCTATTTGTCTCCCAAGGAGAAGGCTCGGATGAACATTTCGGGACTGAGCTGATACAGGAGAAATTCCTAAAATCAGTAGGTACTGGACTGAGGAACGACCACATCAAATTCCAATTAAAGCAGTATCTAGATGATCCTTCCATCCCAGACGAGGTGCTCATAGAGAAAACGAATGAAGCCACTAATATGGAGAGTGAAAGGAAACAGAAGCAAAAGAAATCCCAGTCCAGCAGTTCAATGAAAGGGGAAGAATGTCAGTTCAATGCCTTACAGTGTCCTCAAGAACCAAGCGTCCTGACAACGAGTGTCGACACAACACCTCGGTCTCCACCTCAGGCAAGTAGCCCAATGATTCAACAACTGTCTAAGGACAACTCTGCTCTGGAAAAGCTGATACTACAGATGCAAGAAGAGATGATAGAGATGAAGACACTTCTCCGAGATCCGGGAACCCGACAAGACCGTGAAAGCAGAGGGCCTCAGGGAAAAGTCGGTATGAGCAATGGACGTTGTCAAACCTGTAAAAGAACTAACCGGAGACGTGCATGTCGTCACTGCTTTAACTGTGGTCAGTATGGACATATAGCAAGATACTGCCAAATGCCCAGAGCAAATCAGATAAACGAAAAAGGGGTTGTGGTCAAGGGACCGACAGTAACCTGTGCTAGAACCCACCCTGTGTCCCAAAGTAGAACTCGTGTCGATGAGAAGCCAGCAAGCTCCCAAACCACCATCAGTGCCACGGCTGGAAGGGTGAACCCAAACTCCTTTCAAAGAGTGCCCAACTACAATACTCAAAGATCCTCCCAGATGGCTGAGAAAATGCCAACTCGCGCGGACGGTCTGACGACGAGACAAAATAGTAAGTTGCTGAGTCTCATTGGCAAGAGGTGCCTGGTGAACTGTGATAGAAAATATTCCTGTCCAAGCTCTATGGGATACCGGCTCGCAAGTCAGCATTATCAATGAAGGTTGGAGACAGCGGGTTCTACCTCACACAGTGGTCCGATCTTTTGAAGAATTGCTGGGGTCAGGAATTCTCTTTGGGAAGTCAGCCAACAAGACTGAAATTCCTTTCTCCGGGTGGATTGAGGTAGTTTTTCAACTAACAGCAGGAAGTAACAGCACCAAACAAATAGCAGTGCCACTTGTGGTATCCGCAGATGAGAAAGTCGCCGAGACGCCAATCATTGGGTATAATGTTATAGAAGAACTCTTCAAGGAGACAGCTGTACAGGGAAGGAGAACCATTCCAGGGTTTGTGGACATACTAGGAGCTGCCTTGGATTTGCCAACCCCCAAAGCAGAAGTCCTGGTGAGTCAACTACAAGCCATCCTGAGAGAAACTGGGGGTACTGCACTAAAGATTGGTACCAGGAGCCAAAGAATTCCAACAAACACTGGAACATATCTCAGATGTAGGGCCCATGCCAAACCGGCTTTGCAGCATCTGATGGTCTTGTTTACGCCTGATGAAATTCCTTCTTTGCCAGAAGTACTGTATCTTGGAGAGACATTAGTGTCACTCAAAAAGGGACAGTTTTCCAAGCTATCCATCCCTGTCTGGAACACCACCATGCAAGACATTATTTTACCAAGCCAGACTAGGATTGGGTGCCTCGAGCCCATCAAGACAGCATACCCAGCTCAGGTGAAACTGAAAGAATCGGTGAGTGTGGCCACTCATTCGGTAACTCACAGACCACAGTCATCCAGATCAGGGCCGGAAGGTCAAGTGGATAATATGAACATGATTCAGCCACTGGTAAGCTATGCTCATTGAGAACACTGGGATCCACCAGTACCTATCGACCATCTACCGGAGGAAGATCAACAAATAGTCAAGAAAATGCTAAGGGAGGAATGCCACGCCTTCGCTAAAGATGATTCTGACGTTGGATGCATCCCTTCCCTACAATTACAGCTCCGCCTAAAAGACAATACACTGGTTAGAAGAACTTACATGTCGGTACCTAAGCTACTACATCAGGAGGTGAAAGAATATCTGCAAGATCTGCTGAACCGTGGATGGGTTGCAGAGTCAAAATCATCATACTCTTCACCCATTGTGTGCGTGAGATAGAAGAACGGTAGTTTAAGACCGTGTTGCGATTACAGAGAGTTGAACCAGAAGTCCATCCCTGACCGCCATCCTATCCCGAGGATTCAAAACATGCTGGACAGCCTAGGAGGAAGCTCATGGTTTTCAGTGCAAGACCAAGGGATTTGTAGAAGAATCCAGTAGACCACTGACGGCCTTCATCACACCTTGGGGTCTATATGGGTGCATCCGAATACCCTTTGGCCTTAGCTCTGCACCAGCTGAATTTCAACGCAGCATGGAAACCTGTCTAATGGGACTGAGGGACGAAATCTGTCTGCCGTACCTAGATGACAACCTGGTTGTTACATCCTCAGCCCCCGCTATGCTCCCTGGGAGGGTCTGGGCAAGAAGGGGGACCGCTGGCTGATCAACATCTGAGGGGGCGGGGTCAGGTGTGGTCACCAGGAGCCGCCGGCTTTAAAACAGGGCTCGAGGAGTTGCCTTGTTGCCCTGTTGTGGAGTTTGTTTCACGCACCGCTACTTCCTGCATCTGATTGAATTTACTGTTGACGACCCTGCTTTGTATGAGATTCCTGCTCCTGTTATTTGACCCGGCTTGGCTTTGACCACTCTCTCTCTATCGTGTGTATTACGCTGTTTGTGTGGTTTAGTGATTTAACCCCATGCTGGTTGCTGGGTTGATCACTCGCTGTTTGGGTTCTGTCCCATCACGTTTAGCGGTATCGCTTGTGACCCTCCAGGGTACCTTTGCCCAAGCTACTGCTCATGTTAATGTTTTTGCAAAGACCACGATAACAAACGATTGTTTAATTCTGTTTAACCACTTGAATGCTAAGGACGCGCTCAGCGCGTCCTCAGCATTCCCGCTGGTATGCGGAGGACGCGCTGAGCGCGTCCTCGCATTGGGGTCAGCGTTCGGCCGGGTTCCGGCCGATCGCTGGCCCCTCCGGTGCGGGCTGACATCCTGGATGTCAGCCCGGCATCCGGAGCAGTGGCCGCCATTATTATGTGTCATCGCGCCCCCGCGATGACACATAATTCAGGCGCCCCCCGCATGTGCGGAGGAGGCGCCTGAAAGGGAGGGGGGGGAGGTCCTTCGGACCTCTCTCCCTCCGATCGGCGGCTCACAGGGGCTTAACCCAGGCATCATTTGGAAGGGCACAGCCTGCCCTTCCAAATGATGCCTGGCATTAACCCCTGGGGAGCTGGATCGCAAATCGGCGCTGAAAAGCGCCGATTTGCGATCCTTCCCGGGAGCTGGCCGACATCTTGGATGTCGGCCAAGCTTCCGGGAACTCCCCCAGAGGACTGGCGTCATCGTGCGCAGCACGATGACGCCAGTCCTAGCATTAACCCCTAACTGCCACGAAGTGTGGAGATAGGGAGTTCCAATGAACTCCCTATCTCCCGATCCGTGGCAGTTAGGGGTTAAATTTTGATATCGTTGGATCGGCCAGAGCATGGCCGTTCCAACGATACCGAACATGAAAGTAAAAAAAATTGTAAAAAAAAAAAAAAGAAAAATAAAAATAAAAAAAAATTAAAAAAAAAATTAAAAAAAAAAAAAAAACACTTTTTTTTTTTTTTTTGTTTTGTTAATGCAGCAATATTGTTCCCATTTCAATTATAATGTGAACAATGATGCTGCATTAACGATTTTTGTATGCGGTGCGTTTGTTAAAAATGGTGTCATTTTCCCCAAAAAAAAATGTAACGAGACCCCATCTCTAATTTTTTTAACAAGCGCACCCCATACAAAATATAACCGCAATTGCTCGCATGTTAAAATGTGGAAAAAAACACTTTACACGCTGTAAATTATTGAAAATACATATTTTATTGCATTTTTTGTTATAATATACAAACATGACATAACGTATACATATAATAATGACATATTATGAATCTACCGAGTCTGACGGAAAGAACGATATATAATATGTCGATGTCATATACTAAAATAAGCCTTCAAAACAGGTTTAAACATGATGCGCAAAACAGGTAAAAAATGACCTCAGCACAGGGGCGGGAAAAGCCTCAGCAGCGAAAGGGTTAATGTTATTTCTAATTGCATCACTGTACATATTAGCAATACCTATCCTGTATGCAAGCCAGTACCTTCCGAGAGTCACCAGGTATCTACTAACCACAAGTATTTACCAGAACGATTGGTTTCTGCATCCCTGACTGCCTCGCACCTTGAATACTTCACGGACTGTCGTCCCACGTATTGTGTTTCTGAGCGTGTCCTAGGCTTTCTGTCGGTCTCGAAACCCTCGGAGCCTAGAGGCAATTCAGCTAGTCCTTTGAGTCCCTTGGCTCTTGAGTTGCAATCTGTATTTTATGCAATTTCTGTGTTAATCAAGAAAGTATTGTTGCCCTTAAGAATCTCAACTCCGCTAATCTTGGGGAAGCGATATAGCTACCGTTACACTGGTTCACAGTAGATCATTCCAAGAACATGTGGAACATGTCCGGTTGGTACTGCAACGGTATCAGAAACATGGAGTCAAGTTAACAGCTAGGAAGTGTGAACTCTTCCGAAACAAAGTCAGATTCTTGGGCAAGATTGTGTGCAAAGATAGCAATTCCATGGATCCAGCAGACACTGCGCCTGTGCTGGCCTTGAAGAACAACGAGCCAAAGACTGTTGGGGAACTCAGGAAATTATTAGGATTTATTTCTTACTATCGCCCTTATGTCCAAGATTTTTCCAGGATTGCAAAACCCCTATATGAATTACTATCAGCGGATACAACACCTACCACAATGTCAACACCGGCTAGCCAGCCCAAGAAGAAGAAGAAGCCATCACCAAAACTAAAAGGTCAACTACCTTCCCATCAGTCTATAGGCTGGACTGACCACCACCAGGTTGTGCTGGACCGGCTATTTGAGGTGTTAACGCATCCTCCAGTTATGAGTTACCCTGACTACAGCAAATCCTTTGTTCTGCACTGTGATGCCTCGCAAGAAGGACTAGGAGCCGTGTTGTACCAAGAGCAGGAAGAAAAGCTAAAAGTAATTGCTTACGGGTCTAGGACTTTCACACCTGCCGAGAAGAACTATCACATGCATTCAGGAAAATTTGAGTTCCTAGCAATGAAGTGGGCCATATGTGATAGGTTCCGGGACTACCTATACTAATGTCCATCCTTTGTAGTGTATGTCACGACCACTACGCGCGCTGCTGCGAAAGACGCTGGGTTAAGCCTCTCACTATCTGTCTATCCTAGACCCAGATAATCAAGCGCGCTTATCTAACCATCCCGGCCACACTTTCTCTCACAACAGGCACGTAGAGCGCGATACAATGATCCCAAGATTGCGACGCAGTACAAATCTTCTCTTGAAGCGGGTAATGACTACGTCTCCCACAATCCCTGAGCTCACTTTCCTATTCTATTAGTTACGCTGCCACCAGTCCTCATGGACACTATGTGCGTCGCAACGGGAGACACAGGGCTAAGCAACCGCACTATCTGCCTACCCTAGACTCGGACAGTGACTGCAGACCCCATAATCCCTGCCGTCCCCGACGACCGCAACTCGCAATTTCTTATCTAACCGAGCTTAAAGCAAATAGCAATACTCCCAATATCTTAGTTAGCATGGATCTCATTAGCCAGAATCTGAACTTAAATAGGTTAGGTTTATTTATGATATAGAAACAAAGCTATATATATCACAGTGCATTTGTTACAGGATAAATTATAGCTAGAATAAATCAATTAATTACACACTACACAGCAAATAAAAGAAAAGGGTTAACCACAGAGCCTTACTTACGACAAACTACCCAGTAAGCTAGCATCGGTGGCTCTTGGAGCCTGGAGATAGAGCATGGACAGATCAGTCATCTTTCGAATGTACCCCAAGTGATCAGCCAAAGCACATGGCCAGTTTTCAGAATTTATACACTTCCTGGTCCTTCCAAAACCCACCCACAAATGGCCCAGCCTCCTGCACTACATATCCCAGAGTTCCCTTCTCCAGAGCATGCTCCGTATCCTTGTCATTAATCTTTAATTGCCCAAAGGTGTCCATCTTCCCCCCAGGGATCAAGGATGTGCCTCCTGTCTTTGAAGATATGGCCTAAATCTTGGTGCCGGGTTGGCGCCCAAGGTGCGACTATTAGGTTACATGATATGGCAGTTCAAAGACATTCCATTTTACAGCAACGTGTGATATCCTCCCCCAGGGGAGAAAGCTAACCATTTTAATTACATTTTAGCACTCACTCTTAACAGCTGTGGACCTAGAGATACGCTTCCCGAATGGTCAGACACAAATATGAATCTATATGGAGGAGATATATATAAACAGTCACTTAGACACATATACACAGGCAGACCCTTATATAGATAGAAATACAGATCTAATCCGCCACAGTGTATACAGACAATAATCCACTAATTTATGTGCTCACTACAGGTAAAATTGAACGTAACAGGCCATCGATGGGATGCAGAACTAGCTGGTTTTAATTTCACTATCAAGTATCGTCCGGGAAAGAGAAATGCTGATGCGGATGTACTCTCTCGCATGCCATTAAATCTGGAACAATACATACAGCAATGTTCGCAAGAAGTGGACCCCAAAGTCATCAGGTGCTTAACCCAAGCACTTCAAGTACGACAGAAAGAAGAAACGCCTTGGTTGTGTCCAATAATCATCACCAATACAACGTCAATAATAGATGGTACCCAAAAGAAGGTAGCTCAGATACCAAAAGGGACCATAAGGACAGCACAAAAAGAAGACTCTGTGATAGGCCCAGTGTGGAAGTTCAAAAACCAAGATAGGTTCCCATCGAAACAGGAACGACAAGGAGGACTGCTTGATCTCATCATATTAATGAAGCAATGGACCAAGCTATACCTCGACGAAGATGGAATTTTGAGACGGAAAACGTCCTCAGGTTATCAACTAGTGTTACCCAAGTTGTATCATCAATTGGTGTTGAAGGAATTACACGAAGACATGGGTCACCTAGGAGTCGAAAGGACTGTAAACCTGATTAGAGAAAGATTATTTTGGCCACACATGCAGAGGGACGCAGAGCACTACATCAACCATCAGTGCACTTGTCTGAAAGACAAACGCCCTAACAAGCCGACTAGAGCTCCATTGAACAACATCGTCACCACTTATCCTTTTGAGATGGTCTCCATCGACTTCCTCCATCTCGAGGCATGTACAGGAGGTTATGAGTACATACTAGTGGTAATAGACCATTTCACCAGGTTTGCTCAGGCCTACGCCACCAAAAACAAGTCTGCAAAGACTGTCGCCGACAAGATATTCAGCGACTTTGTCTTAAAGTTTGGTTTCCCTACCAGAATCCACCATGACATGGGTAAAGAATTTGAAAACAAATTATTCTTGGCACTAGGAAAACACTGCCACATACAGAACTCTCACACGACTCCATATCATCCAGAAGGTAATGGACAATGTGAAAGATTCAATCGTACGCTGTTGTCTATGCTTCGGACCCTGTCGCCAGATACCAAGAAAGACTGGAAGAACTCACTTGCCCAGGTTGTACACGCATACAATTGCACCAAAAGTGAAGCTACAGGGTTTTCTCAATTTTTTCTTCTTTTCGGGAGGTCTACAAGATTGCCAATAGATGGCATGTTTGACACTCCAGTAACAGAACAATACAAGAATCACTTGGACAGATAGGATGACTGAAGCCTATCAGGTTGCTTTAAAGGTAGCTACCCAAGCTGCGCAAAGAGGTAAAGAGTATTATGACAGAAAAACTCATGGAGTGGAACTCTCACCTGGCAGCAGAGTCCTTGTAAGAAACCTTACTGAAAGAGGAGGGCCAGGAAAACTGAGATCGTTCTGGGAAGACTCTGTACATGTTGTCCTTAGGAAAAAGTGTGAAGATAGCCCAGTGTATGAGCTAAAGCCAGAAACTGTGGGAAAGGACGAACAAGAATCTTACACCGCAATTTGCTGTTGCCTTGCAATTACTTACCCATCGACCAAGATCAGAAGAGCCCGAACAGACACAGTACCAATAAACAAGGCCAAGTTTTGAAGACCCCTAAACAAGCTACGCAGACGTCTGAGGGAATACCAGAAGATGAATTGGATCTTGAACAAGAACAATGGAGATTGTTCATCCCTGTAATCAAGAGAGATCACACAAGGGAAGACATAGAACTAAATCCTGAAGCGGCAGAGTTCTACCCTTGCCAATTGGAAACATGTGAGGAAAGTACAGAGGAAAATAGAGAGGAAATTACAGTGGAAACAACCGAGGACGCACCTGTGATTCAACATGAACCAACTACATGTTCAGCGGAAGATCCAGAAGAAGTAAACTCTTCGCCTGAAAAACAGAGACAGTTGACAGCGATGAAGATGAGTTTGAGGACGATTCAGATACCCTTCCACTATGCCGGATGCAGCCCAGCAGGAACAGGAGACAGCCGAAAGTTTTGACTTACGACACTTTGGATCAACCCAGTAGTGTTGTCCGAAATGCAGCAGTACAGGTCATAGACTGTGTTTCTACACTACCTGTTTGCCCTAGCTGGTACCTAAGCCCAGATTGTTTTGCTGAGGACTCTAAAGTTGGTAAATGTATCCATGCCTATGACACTATGGTTTATTAATATTCACTGAAATGTTAGATGTTATGTTCTGTGGTTAATAAAAGGACATTTTTCTTGCACTCTTACTGCTGACATTCCAGGTTAAATATTTTCAAGTGATGAAACTAGGTAGAAACTAAAGTTGCTCCATCAACTCTTATCTGCAAAAATTTATACAACCCTGTGTTAAAGAGGTTTACTAATTGGTTGGCTATAGGCAACAACATGTCACCAGGCTCCATAGCACTGTGGACCTGATGGGAAGCTGTGAAATAACTGGGAGTAGATGTCGCAAGGAGGATGGTTCCTCAAGTAATTGTATTACTACTTATCCTTGGCTCCCTATAGTTGTTGTGAGGTAAGTAAGAGAATGGTTCTTACATTAAAGTCTGTGTATGTCTGGGACGACATAAAATTTTGTGGGGGAGAGTGTAAGGTATGTCAAAATCGGGTACCCCTTAAACATACACTAATAACTATGTAATTTCCATTTCAGCAATTAAAGAGTTATACAGTTGTGTTCAAAATTATTCAACCCCCACTGAAATTGAGTGTTTTGGCCAGTTTGACATTGATTTTGATCATTCAGTCATCTTGCTTACAATTAAATCAAAGAGGCACGTGTAGGTCAGACAAATATAACATAACATTTATAATGAAATAACCACAAATGTCTTTTCTGTGCTCACATCATTATCAGTTTTATTCAACCCCCAAGTGACATTCAATCTTAGTACTTAGTACAACATCCTTTTACAGTTATAACAGCTTTTTTTTTTAAATTCTTTATTTTTGAAAGTTTGCATCGACATGTAAAGCCAACATAAATGAAAATGACCACGCAGGGCCACAAAAAGTCATCTGTTACACTACGAATGAAAAATAAAAAAGAAAGGTGAGATCATCAGCGGAAAAGAAATTCAAGGTCATCTGCAAAAAAACATGGGAGATTAAGGTCATCTGTGAAAAACACACTAACATTAAAGGTCATCTGCAAGAAACACATTAAAGTGTAAAATCGTCTAAGAAATATACATTATGATTTTAAAGTCATCTACAAGAAACGTATTCAACAAAATTGTCTCCAATTAACGGCCAAAAAGAGTCAAGAGGTAGTTAAAAGAAAATAAAAAAAAAAGAAAAAGAAAAAGAAAGTTAGCCTTGCAGGGCCAAATATCGTACTCAGTTAATAAACACAATAGAAGAAATGAAACATCAGCTGTAAATAATGCAGAAAAATCAATATCCATCGAAAAAGGGTACTCGGCAGAGAAAGAAAGTCTGTTATAAGAAAAATGAAAAAAGTCCTCTGTAAGGGGGAAAGCACCTCAAGAATAGAAATTATTAGGGGGGTCTCATCCCAAAAAACAGGTTATCGGAAACTAATGGCTATTAACAGCCAGAGAAAGTCATCAGGTAGATAACAGAAACAAAACAAAAAAAAAAACAACAAAAACAGCCGAGGACATCAAGCTGTAGGAGAAAGAGGGGGGGGGGGAATAAAAAGATGGCATAGGCCAAAAAGTGCCTGCCTTGGCGACTGCCCAGACGGTCCCTAAGGCCGCAGGGAGGCCAAGGGGGAGTAACGGCACCTGGCCCGGGCACTCAGGAGCAAGCCGGGCACCAGGCCACGGCTGCGTCCCCAAGATGTCCCGGATTAGCCAATAAAAAAAAAAAGAGGGGGGGGGGGAAAGAGAAAATAGCTCGGCGGGGAGTTCCTCCGCCCGACAGGGAGAATAGTCCCAGGTGGGGGATCAGAAGATGCCCACATGGTGCGGCCTTCAGCCCGGGGAAGTAACCGCCCGGTCCGGGGCGAGACCTGCCCCCAAAAGCACCGGCCAGGCTTCAGCTGGATCTGATATAGTGTACAGTACATTCATGTGGGTAACCGCTAGGTAACCAGCTAACCCCCAGCGGTAGCGTACCCCCTTATGCCGTAGAAATATTGTCACGTCCCGGAACCGACGACGTGCCATCAAGGTCATGAAGGGCAGGTCTTGATAAATCATCAATAGGGCTCCGTCAAACCGAACAGGTGCCCTAGCCCCAGGGGCCGACATGAGTCGCGTCTTAATCGCCACATCCGTGGCTACCGCGATAACATCCCTCGGGGCATCTTGGGGGGCCGTCGCAGCTTTGCGGATACGGTACACCACCCCAAACATTTCCGACCCATCAGGTGGGGACCTGGACACCTGCCGAGCCAAACGATTAACATAGACGAGCAGGTCCGCAGCAGGGATCGACTCTGGGATACCATGGACACGGACATTACGCCGACGATGGCGAGATTCCATGGTTTCCACAGATCTTGTCAGCAGATCAACCTGGGATTGTAGGGCTGTCACCTGGGACGAAAGGACCACCTGCTCGTTCGCAATGTCCGTAGCTTGGGCCTGTACCTCCACCACCTGGGAGCGTATCACCTCCACCTCAGCCTTCACGTTAGACATCTCAGTGGACAAGAGCGACTTAATTTCAGCGATGAAGCTCCGGTAGTCCCTCATCGTGGTGGGACGTGCATCATCCGAGGCATCTTTAGTAGCCTCTTCAGGGGAAGTTGCATCTTCTGAAGGAGCTCCCGTCTCCCCGGAGGGCAACCGTTGCAAGACGTCATAGCGACGAGGGTGACCTATGAGCTGTGGTAAATCCCCTTCGTCTGAGAGTGGTAAGTCTGCTTCTGAATAGCCTAGGGAAGGGTCTGGGGCAGGAACCGTGGACTCGGGAGAGGTCACCGCCAAAGTCTTCTTCCGTTTTTTCTGTGCCCTCTTCCTCGCAGCAGGGCTCACTGCCACCGGAGCTCAGTCTCGAGACTCCGGGGCCAACCAGTCGGTCCCAGGCATACACCCCAGAAGCCAGGAACTATCTTCCTCTTCCGACGAGCCATACCCCAGGGGAAGGGTGGAGGCATTGGCCGACACGCTGGCAGGGCGTCCACCACCTAAGGACTCTCTGATGTCCCGCTGTCTGGAACTCACCGATCCGTTGTTCCGTTGAAGTTGCGTTTTTTTCCCCATCTTCAGGGGGAGGGGAGTGGTCAGCCGCCGGGAGACAGTTCCGCTCCAGACAGCAGGAAACTCCCCAGGCCTTGCAATATGGCCGCCTCGACCAGGCCGCAGCCGACCCGAGTCCCGCTGATTGAAAGCAGTGGTGCAAAAACGCCTGGTACGAGGCAACTCGCCCAGCCCCAGCGCATTCAGCAGACACCAGACCTCCTTGGACCGGGATTTCTGACCCGTCGCTGCTGCTGGGAGGATGGGAACGGCTGACCTGGCTAGGCCGCAGCAGCAGGCCCAGAATCGCGCGGGTCTGTGAATCCACCGCTAGGTGAGAAGGCTTTGCAGGAACCCCCACAGGTCCAGGCAATAATCGGGGGTCGCACAGAGGGTCGCTGCTTGCCGGTGAGATAGTAAAAAGCAATGAATCTAAGCCATCAACAGCGGAGCCCGGCAGCATGCGACCACTCACATCGGCAGTTGGCTCCGCCCCGTTATAACAGCTTTTAAACGTGAAGCATAGCTTGACACAAGTGTCTTGCAGCGATCTACGGGTATCTTCGCCCATTCGTCATGGGCAAAAGCCTCCAGTTCAGTCACATTCTTAGGCTTGCGCACTGCAACTGCTTTATTTAAGTCCCACCAGAGGTTCTCAATCGGATTTAAGTCAGGTGACTGCGATGGCCACTCCAAAATGTTCCAGCCTTTAATCTGCAGCCATGCTCTAGTGGACTTGGAGGTATGCTTGGGATCATTGTCCTGTTGAAAGGTCCAACGTCTCCCAAGCCTCAGGTTTGTGACGGACTGCATCACATTGTCATCCAATATCTCCTGGTACTGAAGAGAATTCATGGTACCTTGCACACGCTGAAGCTTCCCTGTACCTGCAGAAGCAAAACAGTCCCAAAGCATTATTGACCCCCCGCCATGCTTCACAGTAGGCAAGGTGTTCTTTTCTTCATAGGCCTTGTTCTTCCTCCTCCAAACATAGCGTTGATCCGTGGGCCCAAACAGTTCTAATTTTGTTTCATCAGTCCACAGAACACTATCCCAAAACGTCTGTGGTTTGTCCACATGACCTTTGGCATACTGCAGTCGACTCTTCTTATTCTTTGGAGACAGCAAGGGGGTGCGCCTGGGAGTTCTGGCATGGAGGCCTTCATTGCGCAGTGTGCACCGTATTGTCTGAGCTGAAACTTCAGTACCCACATCTGACAAATCTTTTCTCAGTTCCTCAGCAGTCACACGGGGACTTTTCTCCACTCTACGCTTCAGGTAGCGCACAGCAGTCGAAGTCAGCATCTTCTTTCTGCCACGACCAGGTAGCGTTTCAACAGTGCCCTTTGCCTTGAATTTGCGAATGATGCTTCCTATGGTCTCTTGGTATGTTTAACATCTTTGCAATCTTCTTATAGCCATTGTCCTTCCTGCGAAGAGTAATCACCTCTTCTCTTGTCTTCCTGGACCATTCTCTTGACTTCACCATGTTTGTAACCACACCAGTAAATGTCTAGAAGGAGCTGAGCATCACCAGGGCCGGATTAACGTAGGGGCAGATGGAGCGGCCGCTCCAGGCCCCCTACTGAAAATAGGCCCACAGCAGCCCAGCCAAGACGAGCCGCTTGCTGGCCGGCTAGCCTGTCAAACACACACTGCGAAGCAGCTGCTGGATCTGGACAATGCGGAGGGGAAGGCAAGTTTGACAGGCTGTGCACGGAGATGATTAACACCACGTGTCACATCATGTCCCCGCCTGCATGGGCCAGCTGCTCATTTAATTACAGGGGGGGGAGTAAAGGCAAACAGTGTGCCGCCTGTGAATGAATCCACTGTACACTGCCTGCTGCCTGCACAGCTTGCATCGCCATCAGTAGGAAATAGCAGGCCTTCCCAGCATACAAGGCGTGCCAGCCCAGACCACCAGCAGGAGGAGGATCCCTTACAAAAGGTTGTGTACTAAGGAGGAGGGGGGCCGGATGATGAGCTGAGAGGGGTGTTGGTAACCGGGTGTCAGGTTTAGTGCGGATCCAGGCACGCAGCTGCTCATGCTGCTCTGCTTGATTGCACGTGGCACACAGCAGGCTTCCTGCCCAACTTCCAGCCGTCATGGGGGAGGGGTGGTCTGTGTAATGCCTTCTCATCTCCCCCCCCCCCCTACTCTACCTCTGGATCATCCACCACAGCTAAGCTGACTGGCAATGGATATGTAAGCTGCTGCAGGTGAGACACATTAGCACAGATCACAGTAACTTCAGGCTGATCCAGTGCCATCCCAAACCACATACACCCCAGTTCTATATTGCAAATTGCTCTGCCATTCCTGTAATGGATTTGCAGGAGCGCAGTCATGTTTTAACACTTTTGGCTATTTTGGAACTGAAACCTGCAAACAGAAGCACTTGCAGCAGCTACACTCACTGTAACACCTTCTTTTCTGCTCCCCTGTCTCCATATCATCCTGGTCAGACTCCTTATTTTTTGATATCCCCTGTGTCCCAGTGTGTCTGTCCTCTCATTGTCTCAGTGACTCAGTCACACTGCTCACCCTTACTGCTCACACATATTTCGCTGCAGCAGTTACACACACTCCCTGTTCAGAGGCCTGTTCAGTTCCTCAGCAGCTGCTGAATTGCTGCATTACAGCCATCTCACTGAACACTTTGGCTGTGCATATTGAAGCAAAAGGCAGTTGGATTGCTTAATGAAAGCTGCTGTTTCTGCAATATCCACTGTTGTCCATTTTATTACTAATTTAGTGATAATGTTTACCAGGTTCCAATAAATATTTTGGTGTTTTGATCCACCAAAACTTCAAACTATACCTTATTGGATTATTTGCTCCATGGAGGCGGCCATCTTTCCCACGTCACACTCAGCTACTCTGCAGCACCTCTCTACATGGCTGCAAGTGCTAAGTTAGCAGTGCAGGGCGCTGAACTGCAGCACAGTGTTCAATGCCAAGTCACTAGCCTAGTACTTGCAGCGGCTGTGGAACCTCAGATCTCCCCCTCTTTTGTCTGCTCTCTTCGTTCTCTTCATTCTTGCTTGTCTGCTCTCTCCGTTCTCTTCATTCTTGCTTGTCTGCTCTCTCTGTTCTCGTCATTCTTGCTTGTCTGTTCTCTCTGTTCTCGTCATTCTTGCTTGTCTGTTCTCTCTGTTCTCTTCATTCTTGCTTGTCTGCTCTCTTCATTCTTGCTTGTCTGTTCTCTCTGTTCTCTTCATTCTTGCCTGTCTGCTCTCTCTGTTCTCTTCATTCTTGCTTGTCTGCTCTCTCTGTTCTCTTCATTCTTGTTTGTCTGCTCTCTCTGTTCTCTCTGTTCTCTTCATTCTTGCTTGTCTGTTCTCTCTGTTCTCTTCATTCTTGCTTGTCTGTTCTCTCTGTTCTCTTCATTCTTGCTTGTCTGCTCTCTCTGTTCTCTTCATTCTTGCTTGTCTGCTATCTCTGTTCTCTTCATTCTTGCTTGTCTGCTCTCTCTGTTCTCTTCATTCTTGCTTGTCTGCTCTCTCCATTCTCTTCATTCTTGCTTGTCTGCTCTCTCCGTTCTTTTCATTCTTGTCTGCTCTCTCCGTTCTCTTCATTCTTGTCTGCTCTCTCCGTTCTCTTCATTCTTGTCTGCTCTCTCCGTTCTCTTCATTCTTGCTTGTCTGCTCTCTCCGTTCTTTTCATTCTTGTCTGCTCTCTCCGTTCTCTTCATTCTTGTCTGCTCTCTCCGTTCTCTTCATTCTTGCTTGTCTGCTCTCCCCGTTCTCTTCATTCTTGTTTGTCTGCTCTCCCCGTTCTCTTCATTCTTGCTTGTCTGCTCTCCCCGTTCTCTTCATTCTTGCTTGTCTGCTCTCTCCGTTCTTTTCATTCTTGTCTGCTCTCTCCGTTCTCTTCATTCTTGTCTGCTCCCTCCGTTCTCTTCATTCTTGCTTGTCTGCTCTCTCCGTTCTCTTCATTCTTTCTTCCAGCGATGCCTCTCATTGTTTTCTCTCACCGAAGGACCCTCCCTTTCAGGCACTCTCCCGGCTCTGCCGGGGGGGGCACCTGGAACTGATGTCATCATGCAGCAGTGCAATGACGTCAGTGCGCCAGGAGGGGTTTAAAAGCAGGGTCTGACCTTAATTTTTTTCTATAAAAAGGCCCACCAAAATCCTCCGCACCAGGCCCATGATACTCTTAATCCTGCCCTGAGTATCACAGTCATTTTAAAGCTGCCTAATTGGTGCTTATTATGCTTTATTGCTGCTCCGTGACATCCACAGGTGTTTTCAATACCTGATTGAAAACACTTGAATGAACCTCTGTTCTTCAGAGTGGTAGTCTTTAAGGGGTTGAATAATTGTGTCAATGAAGAATTCACAAAAGAAACATTTACTACTGTATTACAAAACCAATTGATGCCATTTTAGTTGTATATGGTTCTTTAAAAAGTCCTTGTAGGATTTCATTCTGAATACAATTACAAATGTACACTAAATTCCCTAAAACCCTTTACAGCATTGGGGGTTGAATAATTTTGAACACAACTGTAGCTCTTATAAAGTAAACTAATGGCATTTCTATTAAACCATCAGCAGATGGCAGCAGAGTGAAAAGCCTGAATGATGAGCACGTGTTCATCTAAAATGCTTCCCTGAGCATACGGAACAAAAGAGCATGGTTTTCTGTTCTGGAGGAAGCAAATATCAAAGTACACATCCTACCAGAGCTGAACTCATGTTTTGTTTGTGTTGCAGGTAAGAGGGAGCATATCCAGTTTTATAAACAGGGCAAAAGTGATTTAATTCACATCCCTGTAGTTAGATAAGACAGTATACAGATGTCAGTGGGTTCTGCTGTTATCTTATAGAGCACCAGCATACAGGGAATGTGATGACTATAGGATCTCATGTTATACTGTATTGATTGTATTGCATCATTAGCCTACTATAATGTAGATTGAGTAATTCTATATCTGTAAATGTTTAATTGTTTGTTATTTTCTATAAGGACGTTATTACTGCATAGGTGAATGTTACTGTATATATCTAAATGTGTATTAATGTATAAGCAAATAGCAAAGTACACATCCTACTAGAGCTGAAGTCATGTTTTGTTTTTGTTTTGCAGAAATCGTTTAAATAAAAGCACTTCTGGTTTCACCCAGCCCGCTCCCTTCGCACATTGGAATTATTGACCATACTTTCAGCATATGTGCAACACCAGCACACCTTCATAGGTTTCTTTGAGATAATTTACTGTACGCAATAAATCTGAATAATTACACATGCAACTTTACCTGTCAAGAAACAAGCACCCTGTGTGTTGTTCAGCTTTTTAATGTACTGAAATGATCCACGCACACCCTGCAACATCAAAATGGCGGGCAATACGAGCGTATCAATGTATAGCGACTAAATAGTTAATATAACCCCAAGTCTATTGTATCAGAGTCAGATTTAGGAATATATATTGGTTTTGTCCTAGTGTATCCGGGTACTAAGTCCACTGACCAGTGGATGGATGAATTTCTTCGGCTAGCCAACATTGGGGCCCAAGATTTAGCAAACAAATAAGTGTGCACTGTCAGAAATTATCACAGGCCAGGGGCCTCTCACCCAGCTGGTCCCAGGCCGGTGAAGCATCTATGAACAAGGTCCCTCGCGAGAAAATCCGTCCTTTAAGCTGTCTGGAGCCTGGTACTGCCCAGGGGTTTAAGCTCTTGATCCTCTTCTCTTCAGTCTGGCTCAGAACTCCGTCAGCACTTTGCTCCACCTGCGGCCTCCTCAGCCTCAATCTCTCCCGAATACTCTCGGGACCGGAACAGTCCAGCGTGATACTCAGGCAATTTACACTGTCCCGATCACTCCGGCAATGGATGTTGCTCAGTTCTGCACACTCCAGCTCACAAGATCCCAGAGAGTGTAACACTGCTCGACTGCTTTCTCTCGCTGCTTACTCTGTTCTCCCCACGCTCCACACACCTTTACTTCCTGGCGCCAGACACCTTACATCCTCTCTCTCCCCAAGGGTTTCTGGGAGACGTAGTTCATATGTCCATCAGTCTTTCCCCCAAACGTTGCACTCTGGCTCCCTCTATGGGCATAACAGCTGCAGTTCTCCAGAGCCAGAATAACTACAGGGCTACACATGTATTCTGTTTCTCCCATTGTACAGCGCTAAGGAATTGTTGGCGCTTTATAAATACTTGTAACAGTCACTGTAACTTATAACAAAAGTAGGTTTTGGAGAAACAAAAGCAATGTTCCCAGGGGTGGTATCCGAGGGGCAAATCCGTAAGTAAATCCAGGTACAACCCAGAGGTCGTGGGTCAGCAGCAGGCCAGAAAAGTCCAGATAAACAAGCCAAAAGGTCTGGAGGACAGGTTTCAGGATAACAGGCTTCTTTGAGATCACCGTTGACTGGACAGACAGGGATTGCTGGGAAGGCTATTGCCAATCTCTGTACTATGAGGCAACATTGGTCTTAGCCTTCTTATGGTGCCAGCAGCTGGAACCCTGACAGCGAGCAGCTCTGCTACAGCATGTTTTTTCTGGCCCATCCCTGACTGTAGGAGCGCTCTGGTTGAGAAAATTGCTCAGCCCTGTTATGGAGATGCGCGATCAGGTGGCCATTAGCTGCTGTGTTGTAGCAACCCCCCATGCTGATTTCTGCTAATTACATATTACCTCCCAATGAATTCTTGAATTTTATCCCTTAGTAACACCAAAAATACTTCCCCAGCCAAAGATGTTAATCTCACAGGTCTATAATTCCCAGGCAGACATTTATTATTATTATTATTATCATCATTTATATTGCGCCAACAGATTCTGCAGCGCTTTACAATAACCAAAGGGAACAAGATAAAATAGACATATGATGGAAACGAGAGGTGTAGAGGGCCCTACTCATAGGAGTTTACAATCTAGAGGGATTTTCAACCTTTTTTGAATATAGGGACCACACCAGCTTTCCTCCAATTCTCTAGTGTGATTCCTTAAAGAAAAGAATATTGGAAGGTTAAAAACAGAGGTTTGCATATGCTCTTAGCTCCCTCATTAGTCTGTGGGGTGAATTCCTTTCAGCTCTGGGGCTTTGTTTATATTCACTTTCTTTAGTTGCTGCAACACCTTGCTTGAGTCAACCAATCACATTTTATTTGTAAGTTATGAGTGATTTGCATGTCATGGGCTCCTCTTTGATATATACTGAAGAAAAAGGAGCATTCAAGCTTTTGTTGTTTCCTTAATCTGTTCTAGGCAGTAGATGACTCTTGTGATTGTTTTTATCATATACTTCTGAATTTAAGAGTGTATGTTTACAATGACGGCCTCATTTCACAGAGTTCTTCCAGATTTCTGCTTGTCTTGTCTTTCCTGTTCTTGAAAAAAGAAAGTGATGTATAGACTACTTTATTGCCAAGATCACTAAGCTGGGTTCACACCTAAGCGTTTTACAGCGCGCTCCTGCGCGCTGTAAAGCGCTCAAACAGTGAAATCCCATGATTGCCTATGTGGGCATATCCCACCTGGCCGTTTCTCAGCGCGCAGGAACGCGCTGAGAAACGGCCGACGCAAAAAGAAGTCCGGGAGCTTCTTTTCTGCATATAGCCGCGCGTTCGCGGCCATATCATAGCCGCGAACGCGCTGCAGCGCACATTCGCGCGTTTTTTGTATGCGCGAACGCACGTAAAAAAACGCGCGCATTGCGCGACGCTGCGCTACGCTGTGGTGTGAACCCAGCCTTATACTCATTGTAAAAATCTTGAATCTATAAAATGCTGAAATTCTTGCATTCAATCTGGATATGTTCGATTGGAACAGTTTGTGCTGCGTCACTGTGTGCAGTAATAAATTGTCTGCCAGTGGAACTAAATGATGAAACACTCACAACTGAAGCAGAGAACTAGAAGTCCTTCCATGTATTGCACATGCATGTATATATGTGTGCTTTTTGTGTCTCAGTGCCCTGCCTATGTGTTCCATTGCAATCTGACGTTTAATTGGTGGCTGTTTATAGCTCCCTGTCCTGAAACGAAATCCGAGCTATCCCCTCCAGATCGTACTGCAGCAGCTGGAGGTACATTTTGTGCTGGCTCTGGATTACCGAGAGAAAAGGAGACTCTTCTGAAGCTGCAATGTGGGGGATCAAAACTAAATCTGTATGTTATGTTTAATATGTAGTATATGGGCAACATTGGGAAAGTCATGGCAGCTTTGCTTGATAAATGGTGTATTTTGGGTGGGTTACTACAGCATGCTGAACAAAACTATGAAGGGCAGCAGCCCAGGGCCAAGCCGTAATTTATTGGCCCTCATTTGTCAGATGAAGTTACATATGCATAGTCTTTCTCTGAAATCTAACCAACATGATTACTTGTTCTTTCGAGCTATGAAAAAGTTCTTAAAGCTGTGTCTACTCGTAAGAGCTTGTAAACTACTCAACAATTCTTTATACCAGGGGTTATTCACCGAATGGTCCCCGAAATTGCACCGAATTATGAATTTCACCGTTTGGTGCAATTTTGGGACAATATGTTTATTCAGAAAGCTGTTAATTCACCAAATACAGGTGAATTGACCTCAAAATACAGTGCAATGTGACACAGTCCCGTACGGTTCAGTAGCACTGAAATTGTCGCATAGAAGACTACTGTGTCTTCTAGTCACAGAGCCTCAAATGGCACCTAAATGCCCCGATTACGGTGTTTCAATTCATTAGGTTTAAACAGGAAAATCTCATAGGTTTCAATGTAAAAAAAATTAAAAAAAAAATCTTAAAAAGACCATTTATTGTTTTCACTTTTTGACAGAATGCTTTTTTAATTTTTAAAACAGCTTTGTATTTTTTTAAAAGATCTTTCTTTAAAGACCCCCCCCTCCGACATTTTTATTATTTATTTAAAGGACCTTTCCTATCATTTAGACACTTTTAAGATACTTTTATATTGATTTAAACTCCTATTAGGAGTGGCTTTTTTTTTCCAGTTCGGCAGAATTTGCAAAGGCAATTTTGGCGCAATTAAGCAGTTTTTTACGATATTCAATAACTGCTTAGGCGACTCCATTTTCAGCAATATACGGTGAACATTCTCTAAATAGTGACTTCACTGTACTTTTAGCAAAATTAAGTCGCCAAAGAGCTTTGGGAATAGACCCTACTGTATTGCAGTAGAGGAACAGATCGTGTGTGATTTAGTTGAAGAATATTTTCCTATGTTAGAATGCTGAAATTTACCCAATTTACCCAAGGAAAGACTGTGAGGTTATAATGGTAGGTATGACTAAAGAAACGTGTGTGTGTGTAGCAACATCATACTGGAATTCCATATATATACATATGTAGTATAAGTACTCTGCTCCACATAATAAGGTTCCTTGTGATTTCAGTTCTGGCTGCTCATTTGAGTGGAGGATCTTGGTACTTACAGGCAGAGCTACATCTCCATGATGAAGCCCCATACACCAAAACAATCATCAGGGTTGCTGTATATCTTATGCAGAAGAGACCTCTTTGGCATCTCATTGTTGCCATCCCATTGGGTGGATTCAGGCAGATTGGCATATTGCATAATCTCCTCCTATGGCACTAATGGTAAAACCTTATTATAAGTAGGGCAGGCTACATATACAGATGTCTGTTCTTGAATCTTGATGTTCTTATAAATCTGTGTTATTCTTGAATAATTTAATAGAAGAAAAGAATAATCACTTTTTACCTAGTATTTCTTAGCAGTACTTAAATGTTGGATTTCTCTCCTGATATCCTTTAAATGACGGTTGCAATAACTTGATAAATCTTCAGACCACCCACTGATCTTTCTTTTTGGGGTATAAAGGACCCTTGGCCCAAAATGGCATAAGTATACGCAAGGCAGCAATAATGCAAAAAAATTATAATTTCATTAAATACAGGATGAGACTGGCACTGCTTTGAAATACTCAGGGTAGAAAAGGCATTTATGATTAGTAAAAATGCTGCCTTTTCTATAGTATTTCAGCAAGAGTTCTTACATATGGGATGTAGCAAGATAACCTGAATGGGGGGGGGGGTTCCGATTTTCTTTAACTCTATACAAACGACACCTGTAACACCTCAATCACAAAGGAAGTGTCTTCTGAGGATAGAATCCCCAACCAGTAATGTGTGAAGAAATGACCAGCTCATCAAATTTGATCCAGAGAAGCCAGGGCCAGCCTGAACATGGAGCAATTTGGAGCAACCGCTCCAAGCAGCAAATTCTGAGAGCGCCTGCACTATTTTTTTTATCAGCGCCACTGCACCAGCATCTCTTGGAGGCCGGAGCAGTGAGCGCTCCTGCCGTCCCACGCGTGACTCGAGTGCTAGCGATCTCTACTGACCTGTCAGCTGACCGCTGACGCTCATTGACTGTGTCAGAAAGTCATGTCCACTGGCACAGACCTCAAACCAGATCAATGTGATGATACATATACACAGACCTCAGAACAGATCATGCCCACTCAGATACATATACACAGACCAGATCATGTCCACTGACACAGACATGCCCACTCACACAGACCTCAGACCAGATTATGCCTACTGACACAGACCTCAGACCAGATCATGCCCACTCACAAACCTCAGACCAGACCTTTATCGCCACCACTGACACCAAGAGTCAGTGGCGTTAGGAAGCTTCTGCAGCTCTGCCCCCAGCAAGGTGACACAATGGTAGGTGAGAGAGATCTACAGGACATGGCGCATGTGCCGTGTGCTGCAGATCCTGCCTCTCCTCTCATCATGCCACTCCGCCGAGGGGAAAGTTGGATTTAACCAACTCCAGACGCTCAGCGCCGCATAGTGACGCACCTGTGCGAGGGAGATGGAAAAACCTGGACTCACTGAGTGCTACCGACGCCGTGCGTCGCATCGCGCACAGTGTATCTCAGGCTTAAGTTCGCTACAAGGCAACAATGCTGAAGCCGTTGTTTGGAATGGGGCACAACCATTTATTCAAGCAATCTGTGTTTAGCTAACAGGTCTATTCAAAGAAAGGTGAACCTCAGGAGAATGACTGGAGAAGTTAAAATTCTAGTTCAAAATTGCCAAACCAGAAAAATTCTCCCATTTATCTCACTTTCCAAATCGGCTATTTGGACTAGATTGTTCTCTTCTCCTGGTTTTCACCTTTCTCTGAATAAATTTCAATGTTTAATAGATATAACAGTTCATAGTTGTGATGTAAAATTCATCACGATTTCCTAGGAGAGAAGAGAAAAGGTATAATAGTGAAGTCCAGCTTTCACAGTAGTAATAAAAAGAAGGGGGGATGGACCCACTCACACTTTCAATAGCCTGGTTAGGCTCGATCACTTCGCCTGCGGGTGTTTCAATCGGCTCACCCAATAGCCCTCAGCGGTTTAGCCCGTCGCGTAGCCTTGATGTCCTTTAGAAATCCCGGGTAATCCACAGGTACCAATAGCCCTCAGCGGTTAGCCCTTCGTGTAGCCTTGATGTCCTTTAGGAATCCCGGGTAATCCACAGGTCCGGTGAGGCAGAAGGAGTCCAGATGGGTAGCGGATCAGATGGGTCAGGAACTGATGGGTACTCGATAGGGTTATCAGAAGATTAGTTCAGAAGGTAGGCAGATAGGGGTTCAATGGGTTCAGGAACAAGGAGCTTTCTAGACACAGTGACAATGAAGTCAGAACTTTGAACCAAACAGACCTGTGTCTAGAAAGCTCCTTGTTCCTGAACCCATTGAACCCCTATCTGCCTACCTTCTGAACTAATCTTCTGATAACCCTATCGAGTACCCATCAGTTCCTGACCCATCTGATCCGCTACCCATCTGGACTCCTTCTGCCTCACCGGACCTGTGGATTACCCGGGATTCCTAAAGGACATCAAGGCTACACGAAGGACTAACCGCTGAGGGCTATTGGTACCTGTGGATTACCCGGGATTGCTAAAGGACATCAAGGCTAAGCAACGGGCTAAACCGCTGAGGGCTATTGGGTGAGCCGATTGAAACACCCGCAGGCGAAGTGATCGAGCCTAACCAGGCTCTTGAAAGTGTGAGTGAGTCCATCCCCCCTTCTTTTTATTACTACTGTGAAAGCTGGACTTCACTATTATACCTTTTCTCTTCTTTCCTAGGAAATCGTGATGAATTTTACATCACAACTATGAACTGTTATATCTATTAAACATCGAAATATATTCATGTTACATATGTATGTATTTTTAAATATGTAAGAGATATCCTTTACTGTGAACGTGGGAGCGCCGAGCACCTGCCCTCTGTATTTTTTCTTACTTATTTGGTGTAGTGTGGGACTGCATTTTTTGGTGCTTTGAGCGACGGGGTTCACTTTTCTTTTGTTTTGATTGTCTGTTCCCCACATCTTTGACTGTATTTCTCTGAATAACCCTGCTAGTGTGTACTGGGATCCCACTTAGGTGATAAGTAGCAGAGGAATGATGCTGTCAGGGTTCAGAGGGTGCGACATGTCATAAAATCACTTATCCTGAGTCCCTGACATTAACGCTTACATATCCAAATGCTACAGCTAGTGTTCGGTGTGTAATCTAGCCCACTGACGGAGGCCAAACCCCAGGGTCATGATGATGACAGCCAATAATACGTTCAGGGGGTCCTGGCCCTTCTCAATCCCTCTGCTGTTTTACTAAGTGGTACAGATGTAAGGGTCCCTCCATGCTACCCAGGATTGGCCCACCAAGGCACCCACAAAATTCCTGGCGGCTGCAGCATCTGGGACCAGTAAGAGCACACTGACACATCACTGAGGGAGTTTTTAGTATGGTCTGCACAAGTTAGACGTGCAGTGTAATTGCTGTCCCACCATGGAACACTTTTACTCACCATACTGGACAACCAGGGAATTTTCCCACTCCCAGAACATACGGAAAGCAGAAAAAGAGGCAAGATGTTTTATTTTTAATTAGTTTACTGCAATGGGTAGATGTGGGAAAGAAGGCTTTAACTAGTGGTTTAGTAAGGGGCACCAAGAATTCTGATGGTAGCCCCGAGTAACCCTTTACACTATGGAGCGCAAATGCCCTCAGCATGTGTGCCTCTGCGACAACGAGGTGGCTATGGACCCCAGCCTGCCGAAACCCTAGTTAGACTGCTAAAGTACCTTGCATTGGCAGCCTCCTTCTGCTCAACCAGCCTGGACAATTGCACCAGTTCTTGTGGTTCACATGCAGGACGGAGACTATTGTGGCGATTGTAATCTGTGGGTACTTTGTACCTCAAAGAGGAGGATCAGAGAGTTGTCTGTATATTTATAAAATTGTTGCATGGTCTTTGATGAGGAGAGATGTTAGAACTGCTGCACTATCACAATAGAAAAATATAATTACGACTGTATTTTTTACCTCAGGAGCTGTAAATGCTGTTAAAATCATAATATGTTACAGTGGTTTACTTGCTATGGAATGTTGGTAACAAATCTAAAATTATTATTTTTTCCACCATAAACAGAGGGAATGTATATCGGTGCACGTTGGCCAGGCTGGAATACAAATTGGAAACGCATGCTGGGAGCTCTTTTGCCTGGAGCATAATATCCAGCCAAATGGCACAGTTTTGAACAAAGAAGGCCCCAGCTCTTCTGATGACTCATTTACTACCTTCTTCAGTGAGACTGACAATGGCAAGCATGTTCCTCGGGCAGTTATGGTGGACCTGGAATCGTCTGTAGTGGGTATGTAGTAACGTTGTTTCAGGGAGCTCTCCCACAAGAAGAACCCCTAGAGCACAAACCCACAAACAACACCTATGAGAAAAAGGTGACAATGTCAAAACTGGGTATATGAGGTAGATGTTTGTGAAATAGGATGGGGTAAAAAAGCACGGCTGGTCTAATATACAAATGTGTTCAGAGGTGAGCATACCTTTGGCCATTTCAGGGTTGGAGTATTCATGCTGAATAAAACACCCTGGGCCCTATTACAATCTTCACGCAAACGTTTGCACCGGCGCAAAAACGCATTAACACGAGGGGTAAAACCCTTTGCGCAGAACGTCATATTACAAAGTCAGCGCAACAAACGCGCGCACTCGTCTACCGTGGGTGAACCTGCGCGAACCCACTGTACTGCGCGCGTCTTAACATTGTGAGCGCAAATGCGTTTGTGTGCTGGTATATGGATGGTATTACAATCTATGCGCAGTTTGTAACGCACAGCCTTTGCGTGCATAATTTTAGCAACTCCTAAAAGCTGGTGTTAATGGCAAATCTGAACGACCTGCCCGAACCCAAATACTCCAGCCCCAAAAAAATACAGCAAAGTATAGTTTCACATTCTACTCATACCAAACCAATAAAATGGAGGAGTTGTGTGTGCATTTATTATTGCTGCAGCATATATACTCAGATTGACTTTGACATGCGCAAAAACTTAACGTGAGACAATTGTGGTTCTTATTTCTGATTGGCTGAATCGCGTGAAAAAAACAGTCCGCACACTGATTTCTGTACGCAACGTTGCTGTGCGTGCGTTTGTTGCTTAACGGATGAAAAAATGGGCGAGGATTGTAATTCCAGCGTTGTTTTATGCGTGTTAACGTTCAACGCTTGGTGCACAAATTCACGCGTTGCGCGAGCGTTTTAACGCGAAGATTGTAATAGGGCCCCCTATATATGGAGCTTTGAAAGAGCAGATTATACACATTTTTTCTTCAGCAAGAAATGACAATAACCATTTGAGCGACGCTCTTCAGGAACACAGTCAGCTGCCAGAAATGTTGATAGATTTTTGATTCTCATAGGGTATTGTTATTTTAGTTTTCAAGGTGAAATGTTGCTGTGTGGAAAGTCCCCCAAACCAAATTTAGCACATTGTGTGTGAGACAGTCATATGATTAACCATTAGATATATATCACATATTCCATTAAATTTGAAAAAAGTTTGTTATAACAGGAATATCGCAGCAAAAACACATCCTGATTTGATGTCAAGAGATAGAATGGGGGCTATCCAGTAAGCACTGGTGTTTGTTGACGTTGCATATCCTGGTAAAAATCGCCATTATTGCAGTGCCGACAAGCGCTAGTGTTTCTCAAAACTAAAACCCAAACCGTAAAAGGAGAAGCTCTACTGTAAAGCTTCTCCTTTTACTGTTTGGTTTTAGTTTTGAGACATACTGGCATTTTTCAGTACTGCAATACTAGCATTTATAGCCGGTATTTGCAACACCGGGTTACTGTGCAACCCCCAATATTCACTTCACATCAGGGGCGGATCCAGACACAGGTTTCGGGGTGGGGGGATTATACCAGTTTTGGCCAAGAGCTGGTGTTGAGTTTGCAGTGACAGGCGGATATATTTGCCCCCAGCTCACATGGATATATTTTCCCCAGCTCACGTGGATATATTTGCCCCCAGCTCACATGGATATATATATTGCCCCCAGCTCACATGGATATATATATTGCCCTCAGCTCACATGGATATATTTGCCCCCGGCTCACATGGATATATATATATTGTCCCCAGTTCACATGGATATAGTTGCCCCAGCTCACATGGATATATATATTGCCCTCAGCTCACATGGATATATTTGCCCCAGCTCACATGGATATATATTTATTTATTTATTTATAAAGGATTTTACCAGGAAGGATACATTGAGATTTCTCTCGTTTTCAAGTATGTCCTGGGTTCAAGAACATTGAAGTGTTACAGTTACAGAAATACAAAGTAATACAATGCAAGATATTAAAAAAAAAACAACACAAATATACAGATTAACAGAAAATTAATATGTAGGAAATAGTCATTATGTTACATTTTTACACCTGTATTCTGTATTGAGGTATGTTAATAAGGAGCTCACATGGATATATATATTGCCCCCAACTCACATGGATATATTTGTCCCCAGCTCACACATGATATATTTGCCCCCAGCTCACATGGATATATTTGCTCCCAGCTCACACATGGATATATATTTGCCCCAGCTCATATGGATATATATTTGCCCCCAGCTCTCACCTCCTCTGCTGCTAGGCCCCTCCGCAGCCGCTCTGAGTACCCGCTGGCCGTTGTTTTCCCTACGAGTGGCTGCTGGCATGCAGCTTGGCCGCTAGCCGGGAACCACCTGACCAGCGCAGCCGCGTTCTCGCGAGATCGCGGACTTCACGTGAACTCTGCGATCTCGTACGCTGGTCGGGTGGGTCCCATCCCAGGCGAGCGGCCAAGCTGCATGCCGGCAGCCGCTCGTAGGGAGAAAAGCGGCCGGCGGCGATTTTCTCGGGGGGGGGGGGCAATTGCCCCATTGCGTCCCCCCTGGATCCGCCCCTGCTTCACATTGATCTACATTGGACCTTCAATTTTAATGTCAGAAATATTCTGGAATTGGAAAAATTTTAGTGCAGTTGTTTTGGTCTGAAATTGCGATAATTTTTTTCATCAAATTCAATTCACAGTGCATGGTCACTACAGTCAGTTTTGCATACCTCTCCCATTCCAAGGGATAGTCTTTATTTTCCATTGAATCCCAGGGGTCATGTCCTAAATAATAATAAGTAGTACAGGAACTCACCAAGATTCTGACCCCCACTTAGCACTTATCATTTCACACTTAACATAAACACACCCTCAAGTCTGATATATTTGTGTACATATGTGGATTTTAGCAAAAATATAGGATAAAATAAAGTCCTAGATTTATTGGGACATAACAGGGAAAAATAGGATTGAATACATGATTTACAGTATAGTATGAGGGACCAAAGGGAACTAAGTCCCCTGTGCAAAAATAGTGCAGGAACTGAATTACCTAAAGTTGCCCCAGGACTAAAGCCCTGTATCTATCGTACATATATTTTATCTTTAACCAAACTGCATCATCATTCTCTCTGAATATACTTTCCAAATAATGACACTAGCAACAGAATATCCCTCTGTTGTGAACCAAGAAGGTATTTAGCAAGGCTGCTGGTTCTTGCAGAGACCCGTGGGTGAGATCCAGAAGCAATATACACAGGGTTATCCAAAGAGATTCGAAAAGTCACCGCACGTTCGGTGACTTTTCGTTCTCTTCAATTCGGTTTGTGTTGCCGATCCCATTTCGGTGACCCTGCGGTGTATTCAGCAAGCACCACAGGGTCCCCGAATTGCAGGGAAAAGCTGCCGCAAACCTGAGGAAAACTAACCGCAAAACCTGCCGAATGCACGCCGAAAACCCGCAAAACCATCTGGATTAAGGCTAGGGACAGATGAGCGCATTTTATGCGGCCACCGTCAAAATGTACGTCGATGCGTGCGCACGCATTTTTTCACGGAATACGCTTAAGTGGTCAGACGACCACAGTCGCACAGTCGCAGGTACTCACCAACGCAATTCTAGGGAAATCCGGCTGTTTGAACGTTATGTAGGCCGCACACTAGCAGCGTCTGACGTCTCCTAATCACGCACACACGCTGCCATGCGGCCGCAGCGCACTCTGTACGTCTGTAGCAGCGGTTTCACGTTCTGAGAAAAATGCGTTCATTTGCCGGTTGCGTGGTGTCGGCGCACTTTTGTACGCACGTACTGCGTATATTGGCCGTCATTGGCCGTTATGTGCTGCTACTGCTGCCGTGATTTAGTGCGCCTGCACGCGCGTTCCGACTGCCCCACTCTGACCCTAGCCTAAACCGTCGAAGACGCCGGAAAAACCCGAGCAGGAGCCGATCACACGCAGCGAAGCCGCCGGAAAAAGCCGAGAAAAAGCCGACACCGCAGACAGAGGGAGGTGAATAAATTAGCAAAAGAGTTTGTATGAATGTGAAAGTGAAAAGCTGTTTGCAAAGAAACTACTGAGCGAAAATGGCTGAAATTTACACATGAGGTCCAGGGAATGATAATAAAAAGGGCTGTTACAGAAAAAATGAGTAAACTTAAAAAAAAGAAAAAACTAAATCGGACTTTTAAAAAAAAAAAAAAAGGAAAAATGCTTAAAGTATCACAAAATCTATAAATAAAGAAACTCTTTACTGCAGAATTTTATAATGAACGGTTTATTAGATATTGAATTAAAACGGGAATATTTTTAACATTGAAGCCTATGGGATTCTCCTGAATTAACTTGCCGAATTAAACCACCGAATGGCAGGGCATTTCGGGAACCTTTCACTGCTGGTTTTCGTTCTCTGAATAGCTGAAGCAGTGCATTTTCATGGGGTTTTCACTGCCCTCGAACAGGCACCGAACAGGCACCGTATGTGCAGGCAATTCGCCAGGATTTGGCGAATTGCCTGCTCTCTGGATAGCCGAATGGCCAGGAAAGGTAACTGAACGCTGATTTTCAGCGTTCGGTTACCTTTCTCAAGCAATTCGGATCTCTTTGGATAACCCTGATAGGGTTAGCTTGCTACTCTATAGTTTGGTATAATGTAATTTTCTGTGGTGCGGTTTTTAAAGGATGAGATTGTGATTACATAGTGGTTCGGCTTTATAAAGGATGAGATTGGGATTACATTGTATCAGTTAGTTATGACTGATGTTGAGAAAAAGGAAAAAAAAAGCTGTATAGCATTAGTTAGTTATGACTGACGTTGAGAAAAAGAAAAAAAGCTGTATGCAGGGCTTTCTCTACGTTCGTTGTAGCTTTTGTACGTCAATGGCATTTTAGCGTCCGTTGCATCACGCATTGCCATTGAGAAAGTGTGCACGAACTTCGTGTGTTGTTCGCTATTGACTCCTGTGAAAAGCTACTACGGACAGCAAACAGTGCGGTCCGGCGGACGCGAAAAGTACGCTTGTGTGACCGCAGCCTAAAGAGACAGGATTAAAGGGTCACCCCAGGACATACTTGAACACAAGAGAAATCTCAATGTATCCTTCTTGGTAAAAATCCTTTATAAAATAAAAAATAAAAAAATTCTTCCCCTTAAATAATTGAGCAGATGCTGTTGACAGCTTCTGCAAAATATTTTTTTTAGATGAGGTGAAAATACTCACCTTTTCTCCCTTGACACCAGGCTGCTCCTGCTTTTTGACTTAGGCCTTCCCAAAACATGGATGTACCTGCGGTTTCTTATGCAATTTACACAGTGCAAATTCTGGAACTTGCGTACCAATCCTTGGCTGACATATCCCAGAATGCTCTCTGCTGCGAGCGTTTGGAGAGGATGATCAGCTGGTACTCGGCAGGTAGGATATTCAAATCCTGTCTGCCGAGTGAAAGCATTGTGTAGACCTGGATGGGGACCTAAAATATGCATGGGCATTTTACACTGAGCAGCCAACTTTGTTTCCATGTAGTATACTACACAACATATTATACCTATCTGGATTCTGTTTCTTTCACCACCACTGTGTTTCTACTATCTAGGAGTTGCCTGCCACACTACCATGCATTGCTGTGGCATTGTGTTCTCAAGGGATGTATCTGCTGTGGTGCAGCCACACTGTACCGCCAGGTGAATTGACACTACCGCAGGAAGATTACTTAAGAAAAGTATGTTTCTGCCTTGTGGTATGTCCCTTCCCTGGATGGTGTCACACCGGGTGCAGCCCACAAACCCTTCTCTGGAACAGAGACCCGTGGGTGAGATACAGAAGCAATACATATGGCTAGCTTGCTAATACTACATAGTTCGGTGTAATGTAGTTGTCTTTTCTGTGGTGTGTTTTTTAGATGAAACTCAGTACCAGAGAAGAAGTTGTTACCAAGCATTTTAGATGACATCATTGAAACATTGGGGCCTTTTTTTATCAATAAAAACATTTAATTAAGAGCAAGAGCAAAGTATCTTATTTGCAGCAAGGGATTTCCAATATTTATTATAGTTCCAGAGACACATAGCTGAGAGTTTTATTGCTTTGCTGCTCTGCTATATACCCACACACACTGACTATATGGAGAAGACCCTAAATCTATACCTGAACACCCTGAATATAGGGAGGAGCCACTAAAAGAAACCTGCACACTCTGAATATATGGAGAAAATAGAGGGCCAAAATATGGTACTGTCCTTACTATACAGAATAACAGGGTTATTCAGAGAGCGCCGAATTGGCCCTGAAATTGCACCGAACAGTGAATTTCCCGGTATGGTGCAATTTTGTGGCTATGCGGCTATTCAAAAACCTGGCAAGTCACCAAATATTGGCGAATTGCCATCAAAATGCGATGACCTTCGGCGGCAGTGAAATCTCCATAGATGGTTATGGTTAATCTATTCAGAGAACACCGAACTGCTACGAAATGTCAGTGAAATCTCCTGATTTACGGTGGTTTCATTTGACAGGTTTTAACAGGCACATCCCATAGGTTTCAATGTAAAATCCCCATTTTTGCTAAATATTTATTCAACCGTTTATTCTTTTCATATGCAGCAAAAAGCCTCTTTTATTTATTTATTTTTTCGGATTATTTTGGCACAAAAAAGTTTCGGCTTTTTTTTATTTTTATTTAGTTTTTTTTCTCTTTAACAGACCTTTTTATTTTTATTCATAGTACCTTATATATTATTTCCAGGCATTTTCATGCAGCAGTTTTTTTGCAAAAGCCTTTTAAAAGTTGCAGGGTTTTTTTTTGTTGCTTTTTACCCTGTTCGGTGGATTGTCGGCTTTTTCTGGCAGCTGGTCGGCGGTCTCTTTGGCAGGTCGTCTGCTTTTTTCTAATGATTTGGCAGTTTTGTGGTGGATTGTCGGATACATTTGGTGGCTTTTTGGATCAATTCAGCAGTTTTGAGGTGGTTTTTCGATTCATTTGGCTAGTTGATTCGCTACACTTCGGGGACCCTGTAGTGAATGCTGAATTCATAGCAGGGTCGGCGAATTCAGCTTGCAGAAGTGTGGCGAATGGGAGGGCACTGAAATGTCAGTGACATTTTGGTTCTCTCTGTATAACACTGTAAAAGTATCCCTAATGCTAGAATCAAAACTAACCCTAACATTAATCCTAACCATAAAGTTAACTCTAATCCTAAAAGTAACCCTAACCCTAAGGCTAGGGTCAGATGAGCGCATTTTGTACGGACTGTGCGTCCGTGCAGTACGGACGTACTTACTGACTGACAACAAGGTAGTGGCCACACAGTCCGTTTTTTTCACTGACAGATTTTTTGACGGATGTAGCAGGGAAAATAAATTACAATGAAAAAACATTCTGTCCGTCAAAAATGCTGGACGTATAAATGCAGTCCATCTGACCACGCTACATCACTCACACACAAAGCTACACAGACGTTGCAGACGTGGCGCACTCCGCACGTCCGTTCTAGCAGTGTTACGTTCTTGCCTAACCTGCGTCCGTTTGCCACGTCTGCCATGCATCCGCACTTCCGTGCGGACGTACTTCGTGTGTGGGGCTCCATTGGTCAGAATGCTATGCTGCCGTGGGCGTACAAATGTGCGGCAACACGGACGTGATAACTGCGCTCGTCTGACCCCAGCCTTAGGCTTAGCCTCAGACGAACGCAGTGTTAACGTCCGTGTTGCTGCACATAAATACGTCCGTGATAGCATACAATTGTGTTAAATGGAGCCCCACACACAAAGTACGTCCGCACAGAAGTGCGGAGGCTGACGGACGCTGCAAACGGACGCAGGTTAGGCAAGAACGTAATACTGCTAGAACGGACGTGCAGAGTGTCCACAACGTCCGCTTAGCTTTGTGTGTGAGTGATGGAGCGTGGTCAGATGGACTGCATTTATACGTCCAGCATTTTTGACGGACAGAATGTTTTTTCATTGTAATTTATTTTCCCTGCTACATCAGTCAAAAAATACGTCAGTGAAAAAAACGGACTGTGTGGCCACTACCTTGTCCTCAGTCAGAAAGTACGTCCGTACTGCACGGACGCACAGTCCGTACAAAATGCGCTCGTCTGACCCTAGCCTAAAAGTGACTCTCACCCTGAAGTAACCCTAACAGTAACCCTAATCCTAATATGAACCCATACCGAAGTTGTGAATTGATGCCATAGGGCATCAAATCTGTGATAATAAGCTCTTAACAGGGTAAGGGGGTGGAGGGCTGGCTGGTGGGGATTTGGTTAAATTCAAAAATGTATTGTCAAAAAATATTTATTCATTCATCCACTCACCACACAGTGCAGAGCACAGGCCAGGTGTAGTAAAAGAGCTTCTTTGATTTCTTCACGATTCTTTCACTGGAATTGCTGACCGGGTGCTGTAGCTTCTCTCCTTGCTCCTGCCGGTGGAAATGTCACATGAAACACTGCAACCAAGTAATGGGAGGGAGGAGCCAGAGACCCAGATGCAATTCACTATGTTGGCCAGCGACTAAGGCTGGAGTCAGACGAAGGCAGTGCGAACATGCGTTTACCCACACTTTATGACGGCCGTGGTAGCAGCAAATGACGTCCAACGCAGGCCCACACACGAAGTACAGCCGCACGAAAGTTCGGCCGCGCAACGCAAGTGGCAAATTTTCGCATTTTCGCAAGAATGTCGAACCGCTAGTACAGACAACAGAGTGCGCTGCGTCGGCATAGCGGCGTGTATGGTATGTGTGATTAGGAGACGTCAGACGCTGCTCATGGCCGGCCTACATAACGTCCAGACACCCAAAGTTTCCTGGTTTGGATCTGTATGAAATCACGGCAGAAATTGCGCATCGTATGACCACTATTGCGTATTCCGTGAAAAAGTACGTCCATGTGTTCGGATGCACTTTTTTACGGACAATGCGAAAAATGGGTTCGTCTGAATCTAGCCTTAGTAAGAGCTTTGTCTGCTCTTCATAATGCTCTATGTATTGCTGGACTGACACATAGGATTTAGTATGACCGCCAATGCATTGTGGGGCCTCAATAATACACTGGCTTGGTACATTGCCAAGCACTTCAAGTGCCGGCAGCATGTTCCCCATGAGGTCTTGAGCAGCACAAGGCCTGCTCTCGAGCAGCAAATGCCCATTATTCCAGATGACCAGTCTGGGTCTGGCTATGTGGACAGTAGCAGCTCTTCCTTTTCATACAGAAATTTTGAGGAAACTAGGCTGGAGAGTGAGGTGGTATTCCATGCAGCCTGAACACTTTAATTGGCTAAAGTGTTCTGGGTGAGTAGAGTGTCACTCACTTGGTTCCCTAGAATGGTAGCCAATCTTCTTTCCCTTCCTAACAATCCACTTAGCCTGACATGCAAAATAATTTTAATAAAGTAGCATCTAAATAGAATCCCCAATCCAACATGTGCTGCCAGACTCCCTGCAAAACACTCTGCCAGGGACACCTATAGTTCCACAAACGCCATATAATTCTGACTGCACACGCAATCTTTACATAGATGCGCTTCTCAGCATACAGGGAGCACTATGCCGTTCCTGCTGTGGTTGGGCCTTGAAGTCGCGACGCGTACTAGTTCAGCCCGTTGACTTCTATGGGGCCACCTCGGCCCCGCTCAGCACTCGACACACGTTGAGCAGTTGGATAACAACACTCCTGGAACTTATTGTAGGCAGAAACTAATTAAATAGCTTCAACTGCTAAAATATATATGTTAGGCTTCCTCTAAAGTGAGCCTGTACTGATCAGGTACACTTTGCCTGCAATATTTCATCAGGGGTGGATATTGCATTGTCTTAAAGATCAATATGGTATCTCATCCCGTGATCCCTCTCCGCAGCCATGGGTAGCACTCCAAGAGGGCCATCGCACATCTGTGTGATTGACTGCATCACTGATGATGGCCAATGCACTAGTCTGCAATAAGATTGGAGAAGTGAATGGAGTGCTGTCCTGTAGGACAGCTCTTCTGCTCACAGCTGTCATTCACCTCATCGGCATGCAATTAGAAGTGAGCGACATAAATTTTCATTATATTTGTGTTAGCAAAGAAATGCTAACACATTTATAGAGAGTGAGTCCCCCTCAAATAGGCCCAACGTCTGTTGGGCATAACAGGTGCGGATAATGCTACTCTGTACCATTCAAGGAGCGCAAACTACCCTGTTTCACTATAGAAGGTAACTCAACACAGGAAAAACAATAAAAGGCTCAGCTCACTTTCAATTTATAAGTAATCCATTTATTTTAATGCAACAAGTGAAACCATTTGACCCTCACAGGACCCATACCCAAGTCCAGAGGTGTACTTTTTAAAACCTCTTTAATTACCCATTACATCACTATTTATACTATCTACAATACATGCATACTTGAATAGAGTAGAATTGATAATTGAAATTCCAATTAATACATTTTAATTTGGTGACAAGAACCAAATTGCATTTACAGTTCTGAGCTATTTGATATCTACCAAAAATAATAATAAAAAAAATTAAGAATTATGCAGAAAGTCTGACACTTTATATGACCTCAAATTTGCATATTCAGAGTCATTGTCAGGGGTTTCCACTTGCTTGCTTTCGTAAGATAAAAAAATTATAGTTTTATACAAAGGATCTGCTCAATATTTCTCCTTCCTTTCACCTTGTATGCTTCATTTCTTGGTCACTAATGACTAGCAAAAGGCTGAAGAAAGCAATTATAGATATCATTTTTAACGTGTTGTTTATTTGATATCAACCTTTATTGTACATTATATAAAAAAAATATTATTTTATTCAATGTGATGAAAAATCAAGATTGCCATGATATATGCAGTTTATAATTTTCTCTGGAACACTTCTGCTTCACAGATGAAATTCGCTGTGGCCCATACCGCCAGTTATTTCATCCAGATCAACTGATTACAGGCAAAGAGGATGCAGCGAATAACTATGCACGAGGTCACTACACCATTGGCAAAGAGAGCATTGACTCCGTATTGGATCGAATTCGCAAATTGGTATGAAATGATACATAATCCTCACTGAAGAAAAATTACATAACAATGAAAATTACTTGAATTTTGTTAAAATAGCAGTTGCATTTTTGATTAGCCAAAATCTGATGACTGAGTACCATATTTATGAACCAGGCTTAAATATAATGTTGTAGACCACCAGTCTTATTAAACATACACCATATTATTTACCACTAGTGCATTGTGAGTCCAAGAAGGTAATCTTCTTGGTTGATTGCTTCTAAACATGTTTGTACAGAAACAACAATCGGAGATACATGTGCAGCAGTTGGTGACCCTTTAAGATAGATAAGAGGTCACTGTGAACGCAGAGATTATCTATAGATTTGGCACTAACAATATACAAAAAGTGCACCTCTTGCAAAATAATTTCAAACGGTGATCACGCAGAAAAGAGTAGCTTAAACTTTAATAGGAACTTTCCACCCCATCTTAATGGATTTACTGATACTACTAGAAGTGTGCAAATCCTATGAGTGAAGCACCATGTGTGTGAATATCCCACCAATAACTATTCTTCCCCTTTATATATACCCTCAGTGAAAATACAACTCAAAAAGCCATAAATACTCTTCACCTGAAAAATATGCAGTATAAGATTGTGACAGTATAAGGGTCAGACTAACGCATTTTTCGCGTTGTCCGTGAAAAAGTGCGTTCGAACGAATGGACGCATTTTTTCACAGAACACGCAATAGCGGTCATACCATGTGCATTTTCGTCCGTGATTTTGTACGGATCATCAATAAAACCCTTTTTGTGTCTGGACGTTATGTTGGCCGGACATTAGCAGCGTCTGACGTCTCCTAATCACACACACACGCCGCTAGTGGACGCAGCGCACTCTGTACGTCAGTACTAGCGGTTTCACGTTCTCGAAAAAATGTGTTCGTTTGCCACTTGTGTTGCGCAGCCGCACTTTTGTGCGGCCGTTCTTCGTATGCTGCCTGGCATTGAACGTCATTTGCTGCTAGCACGGCCGTGATTTAGTGCTGCTAAACGCACGTTAATACTACGTTAGTCTGACCCTAGCCTAAAATCATCTGTCTCAAAACACAAAACAGAAAAAACCGTATATATGAAAATATAAAATTATCCAATCATGACAACTGGCGACTCACATACAAATTAAGGCTTATAAATATCACTTTTGATTACTTAGCAGGTTAACCCTCCCCTTCACAAACTCCTTCTGCAATGCACCTCAGTGGCGCAAAAACAAGAAAAATACATAGTGCGTTCCAGTAACCGCAAGCTACAAATACATAGAAATAGTTGCACTTATGAAACGTTCTACAGGTTGGTAGGCAAATGTAGTTGGGAAAGGATAACTTGAAGTCATGCTTCCACATTTAACTCCTTCCAAGACCACATGTTAAGTTCTCACATGCAGGCCCGACTTTTGACAGGTGCACCTAATAGAGGTGTGCATTCGTTTTGTAACAAATCTCAATTCGTCACGAAATTCGTTCCGAAATAACGAATTGATTTCATCCGAATTGAAAAAACCCCGAAATGAAATGGTATATAACAAATTTAATTTGTTATACTGTTTCACAAGAGAACCATTGGATAAATGATTTCTGAGCAGGATATGATTCATTGGGGTTTTATTTAGTGATCCTAAATACGAATTGATATCAAATTTAAACTCAATCCCAATTTACATACATACAAGTCACTCCGTACTAAAGCAAACGACATTATGAAACAAATCCGATTCGTTTGACTGTTTCACAAAGCACCCTGTCCCTGTAAATTGGCCTGTGGTGCTGAATCTGTTGTCAGCACCATAGGCCAATGGACAGCTCAATATTTAACCCTAGCTTGCCTTTTAACAGCTTGATTTGACTCAATGGGGCTTTATTTAGTGATCTGAAATTCGAATCGATATCAAATATCGAATCAATCCTAATTTACAATTTATTTATTTTTAGTGATCTGAGATAACAAATGAAATAACGAAATTAAACAAATCAAAATGTAATGAAATTATGGAAAAAAATTCGAAAAACAAAATTATTTTGAAACAAAACTAAACAAATTTTTCAGCCGTGCACACCTCTAGCACCCAACCCCTCTCTTTCATTGGCCCCGCGAGGGCTGACCACCTATCCATGGGCTCCGATGGGGGCAGTTTCAATGGGTTGGTGATTTACTGCCCCTGTCAGAGGCTGCAGCGCTCCTAGTGCTGGGCACTGAAAGTCAGACCCCCCCCCCGTGACCCCGGAGGGAGAGGTATGTATAGGGAAGGAGAGCCACCGTAGCGGAAGTCGTGTGGCGAACGTCCTCCGCATATAACGAGGAATCCCCATGACGTTCCCCACGCGCCTTCCGCAGTGAAGGGGTTAATGTAGTTACATGAATATATAATTTATATTAAAGCATAATTTTTGGTTTTATTGATGGTGCAGGTCTTTGATATGCTCATTCACACCACCCATTACTTTGAGTTTTATTGATGTGGAGCTCAGTGATACAGTATTATGAAGTTAGTGTGAGCATATCACAGAGCTCCATAGCAATAAGTTAAAGAATAAGAAAGAAAAGAGACCAATACATGGGCCAAAATTGGCAAACATGGGCATAACCCAAAAATCAAATTGTTAAAGAAACTTTATTGATTTAAACTTTTGCAATCACACATAGAAAGAATATATACAGTAAAATAACATATAAACATGTAGAATGGAAAATAAGTGGGTGGAAACACAATTACCCTAATTTGATATTAAGATCACTGGCGTCGTAACGTGGGGGCGGGGGGTGCGGCCCGCACCAGGTGACACCCGCCTTTAGGATGACACCGTCACCCTAAGGGCGGGTGTCTCACCCTCCGCCGCGTATTCGCTCCCTTCGAGCGTCCGAAGCATGCAGCTTTGGCGCTCGCCTGGAGGAAACACGTCACCAGCCAATCGCGGCTGGTCACGTGGCTCCCCTAGGCGAGCGCCCAAGCTGCATGCTTCGGACGCTCGCAGGGAACGAATACGCGGCGGAGGTGAGCTGGGGCATATCCATGAGGAGCTGGGGCAGTATCCATCTGGTGCTGGGGCATTATCCATGAGGTGCTGGGGCATATCCATTTGCTGGGGCAGTAATCCATCTGCTGGGGCATATCCATTTGCTGGGGCAGTATCCATGAGCTGCTGGGGCATATCCATGAGCTGCCGGGGCATATCCATGAGCTGCCGGGGCATATCCATGAGCTGCCGGGGCATATCCATGAGCTGCTGGGGCATATCCATGAGCTGCTGGGGCATATCCATGAGGTGCTGGGGCAAATCCATGAGGTGCTGGGGCATATCCATGAGCTGCTGGGGCATATCCATGAGGTGCTGGGGCAAATCCATGAGGTGCTGGGGCAAATCCATGAGGTGCTGGGGCATATCCATGAGGTGCTGGGGCATATCCATGAGCTGGGGCAGTATCCATGAGCTGGGGCAATATCCATGAGCTGGGGCATATCCATGAGCTGGGGCAATATCCATGAGCTGGGGCATATCCATGAGCTGGGGCAAAATCCATGAGAGGAGCTGGGGCAAAATCCATGAGAGCAGCTGGGGCATTATCAATTAGAGCAGCTGGGGCAGTATATCCTTCAGCTGGGGCAGTATATCCTTGAGCTGGGGCAGTATATCCATGAGCTGGGGCAGTATACAAGCTGCATGCTTCGGACGCTCGCAGGGAGCGAATACGCGGCGGAGGTGAGCTGGGGCATATCCATGAGGAGCTGGGGCAGTATCCATCTGGTGCTGGGGCATTATCCATGAGGTGCTGGGGCATATCCATTTGCTGGGGCAGTAATCCATCTGCTGGGGCATATCCATTTGCTGGGGCAGTATCCATGAGCTGCTGGGGCATATCCATGAGCTGCTGGGGCATATCCATGAGGTGCTGGGGCATATCCATGAGCTGCTGGGGCATATCCATGAGGTGCTGGGGCATATCCATGAGGTGCTGGGGCAAATCCATGAGCTGCTGGGGCATATCCATGAGGTGCTGGGGCATATCCATGAGCTGCTGGGGCAAATCCATGAGGTGCTGGGGCATATCCATGAGCTGCTGGGGCATATCCATGAGGTGCTGGGGCAAATCCATGAGGTGCTGGGGCAAATCCATGAGGTGCTGGGGCATATCCATGAGGTGCTGGGGCATATCCATGAGCTGGGGCAGTATCCATGAGCTGGGGCAATATCCATGATCTGGGGCATATCCATGAGCTGGGGCAATATTCATGTGCTGGGGCAGTATATCCATGAGCTGGGGCAGTATATCCATGAGCTGGGGCAAAATCCATGAGAGGAGCTGGGGCAAAATCCATGAGAGCAGCTGGGGCATTATCAATTAGAGCAGCTGGGGCAGTATATCCTTGAGCTGGGGCAGTATATCCATGAGCTGGGGCAGTATATCCATGTGCTGGGGCAATATCCATGAGCTGGGGCATATCCATGAGCTGGGGCAAAATCCATGAGAGGAGCTGGGGCAAAATCCATGAGAGCAGCTGGGGCAGTATATGCATGAGAGCAGCTGGGGCAGTATATGCATGAGAGGAGCTGGGGCAGTATATCCATGAGAGGAGCTGGGGCAGTATCCATGAGAGGAGCTGGGGCATATCCATGTGTGCTGGGGGCAGTATCCATGAGAGCTGGGGCAATATCCATGTGTGAGCTGGTCTGGGGCAATATATCCATGTGTGAGCTGGTCTGGGGCAATATATCCATGTGTGAGCTGAGGCGCAATATATCCATATGTGAGCTGAGGCGCAATATATCCATATGTGAGCTGGGGCAATATATATCCATGGGTGAGCTGCTGGGGGCAATATATAACTGTGAACTGGGGCAATATATCCATATGTGAGCTGGGGGCAATATATATCCATGGGTGAGCTGCTGGGGGCAATATATATCCAGAGCTGCTGGGGGCAATATATCCAGAGCTGCTGGGGGCAATATATATCCATGTGTGCTTTCACTGCCTTCGAACAGGCAACGTACTTGCTGGCAGCTGGCAAAAAGTTGTGTGAGCATATGAGAGAGCTCCACAGCAATAAACCTCACAGTAATGTGCGCTGTGTGTATGAGCATTCAGTGTTATATGGGAGTACTGATTTAGGAGTAAGAGTAGTTCAAAAAAATCTGTAAAACTCGGGGGGGGGGGTTGACACCATAAGTTACCACACCGGGTGACACCAACCCTAGTGACGCCACTGATTAAGATGCAATAGAAAAGCGCAAGGAGGACCTTATTGATTATAGGTCAGATATGCAAAATCAGCCAATGCCCAGCACGTCTTAAATTTTAAAGGACAACGTCCTTAATTCGGAATGTTATGTAACTCTTCCCTCCTAAAGGATCAACCACAATTAAAGCGAGTGAAAAAAATCAATTAATTAAATAAAGATGCACAAGCAGGTCCGCAATGCAAGATTCGTTACCCCCTTGATTGGCTTTCAACTGCCAAAGTGAGACACTAGCTGCAATTAATGCGTGCTTTAATTTATTACCGCATCAGGACATTAATTCTGCAACCATTGAAAGGCGGCCCAGTTGTGTTCAGTAGAGCCACAGAGAATAACCAAAATATAAATAAATTATTTCTCACAATATGGAGCAACATAGAATGCCCATACCAATACTCTGAAAAAATAGGCAAGGTGAAAATCTTCAACAGTTAGGATTGCTCTTTAGATATGATTCCTAATAAAGGAGATTGGGGCTTGACCAATCTTTAGAGATGATGGCTCACCATAAGAAAAACCTCTGCTCGCTTTAACTACAAGACCTAGGGAAACTCATATCCCGTTGAAACCAATTCCTCCAAGCTCAATGACCTCTCAGAACTTAAAAGATTACCCAGGATATACTTCTAACCATGCCCCCCCATTTCTTATAATAAACTCTCATTGTACCGTGTAGTCTGGCAGATAGCTCATCCACGACTCGCAGTTCTTCAATTATTTTCTTCACTCTCCCCATAGAGGAGGTTCTGTCGATCGCCATGATTCTGCCATGGCCTTCCGAGCGGCCAAAACAATTTTAGAAAGAAGTCTATTATGGTGTTGCGATAGATCCACCACTGGGCGCACCATAAGAAATGTCCATGGATCCATTAGTATAGTACAGGCCAGAACTCCGGAGGCCAATATTCAATCCCTCTCCCAGAATGGTTGAATAACGGGGCATTGCCACCACATGTGGGCATGGGTACCCTTCTCACCACAATTCCTCCAGCATGTGTCAGGGACAGCTCTGTTGATCTTATTAAGGAAGGATGGGGTCACATACCATCTCATCATTGTGTTATAAGATTGTTCCTGGAGTACAACATTGATAGAAGATTTAGAGATAGAATCCCATATATCTTTCCAATCTTCAGTCTCCACCTGACCTAATCCATGTTCCCAGGCCGTCATGTATGGCAATGGATCGAGACTCCTAGTTGTTGTTATGGCTGCAACCAACCGTGAAATAAGGCCTCGCGGAGAGCTCCCTTTAAGACACGTTTGTTCCAAAAAAGTCATGGAGCTATTAGCAGCAGACCTTATCCGAGATATCATGACATAGGCTCGACATTGAATATATCGAAAAAAGTCAGCAGGCCACAAATGGAATCTAGCATTTAAGTCGTCAAACCTAAGAGGCTGGTCCTGAAGAAACATATCTCTTACTCGTAGGACCCCGGCGCGTCTAAGGCCCATCAGACATCGAGTGTCCATTCCCGGTGGGAAATCTATATTGCGATGCAATGGGGTCAGCGGAGAAGGATGTTGCACCAAACCATACTTGGTGGCCCACCGATTCCATAAGTGGATAGTATGGAGGAGAGTCGGACATGAAGCGGAGCAAGTCGGGCGATGATGTTTAGGAAGCCATAACCACAGGCTGGGAGCATCTGGCGCCATAGTATCAGATTCAAAGTCTGCCCATCGTCTAGTGCCCCTCGGGGCATGCATTGCAACCACTTGGGCTAATTGTGCTGCCAAATAATATGATCTGAAATCAGGGAGACCTAAACCTCCATACTGTCGAGAAGCATGAGGAAATCTTCGAGCTATTCTATGTCTTTTATATTTCCATACGAAATTACACATATCTCTTTGAAAGTCTTTCAGGTCACCCTCTGCGAGCGGAACCGGGAGAGCCTGGAACAGGTACAAAACACGTGGAAGAATATTCATTTTGATACTGTGGATCCTACCGATCCACGAAATGCAATCCTTGTCCCAGGATCCCAGCTCTGCCCGCAGTTTGTCATACAACAATCTATAATTAGCATCATACAAACACTCATATGAATGCGTAAGTTTTATCCATAGGTATGTTATACTCCGTTCAGCCATCTTGAAGCCATAGCGGGCAGAGAGAGTTGACAGGGTAAGTTCAGGGATGCCGAGGGCCAGTGCTATTGATTTATCAAAATTGATCTTATAACCTGTCTGTGTGAGAAATGAATTTAAAATAGGTTGCAGTGCAGCCAATGAAGTGTCAGGGGAAGTAAGGGACAACAATATATCGTCTGCATAAGCGGACAACTCGCACATAACTTACAGTTTTATTGCTGTGGAGCTCTGTGATACATTCATACTTACCACACGTTACTGGGAGTTTTATTGCTGTGTTGCTCTGTGATATGTCATACACACTGCACATTGCTGTGGAGCTCTGTGATATGCTCATACACAAAGCACATTACCGGGAATTTTATTGCTGTGGAGCTCTGTGATACACTCATACACACCTCACATTACAGTGAGATTTATTGCTGTGGATCTCTGATACACTCATACACACTACACATTACTGTGAGTTTTATTGCTGAGGAGCTCTATAATGTACAGTATCTTATAAACCTGTAAAGTGATCGGCAGCTTCTGTGCCATTACACAACCTTAGCTGTATTGACTGGGTGATGGCTGCCACAGCAGAGTGGTGTTCATCTGTAAGTCTGGAGGGGGCACAATGGATTCCCCAATTCACTGGTGGGCCTCAGTAAAATCATTAATTTGAAAATTGTGCGAAGAAATAAATTCTTTAGCACAACATTGTACATGTGGGTTGTTCATTGTATGGGTGTGACCTGCTGTGGGCATGGCACAAGGCACCATTAGTTGTCAGTCCGCCCCTGCACAACAAGCTGATACTGAGAAAGTTAAATGTTTGACCAGCAAATGAGCACCTCAAGATGGAGAACATAGAAGAAAACTAATTAAATCTGTTACAGCTATAAAAAATTACTTTCTGTCACAGGATTGGTTGGATAGGGCTTTCAGTGACACATAACAATATTATCAATAACATTAACATTTAAACACAGTAACCCTGTGCCTATTAGACTTGGTCATAGGAGAGGTTTTGAGAACAATATTTCTTGACTCTCTAGTACCAAACCTCTCAAAAGTATTCGCCAAGTCCATCTGCCGTCAGCTCAAAGTGACTGCTGCCTCACTCTCATTTCAAGTATGTCCTGAGGTTACTAGCTTTGGCTGCCTTTTTAGATAGGATCTTATTGGTTTCCCTAGCTAGAGCACAAGTGAGCTAAAACCTCTTTCGGAGCTGAGTGAGTTTTCAAGAAGGTTTAATGGACGTTTTCAAGAAGGTTTAATGGACGTTAAATCTCTAGTTTAGTTTTCCTCTCCTGTCCTCATCCTCCTCTGTAATGACGCCATTGAGCTAAGGCTAGGGTCAGACGAACGCATTTTCGCGTTGTCTGTGAAAAAGTGCGTTCGAACGAATGGACGCATTTTTTCACGGAGTACGCGATAGCGGTCATACGATGCGCATTTTCGTCCGTGATTTTGTACGGATCATCAATAAAACACTTTGTGCATCTGGACGTTATGTTGGCCGGACATTAGCAGCGTCTGACGTCTCCAATTCACGCACACACGCCGCTAGCGGATGCAGCGCACTCTGTACAACTGTACTAGCGGTTTTACGTTCTCGAAAAAATGCGTTCGTTTGCCACTTGCGTTGCGCAGCCGCACTTTTGTGCGACCGTACTTCGTATATTGGCCGTCATTGCCTGGCACTTGCTGCTACTACGGCCGTGATTAAGTGCGCCTGCACGCGCATTCGCACTGCGCTCGTCTGACCCTAGCCTAAAACCTTGTGCGTCTTGAAGGAGGACCCATCGCATGGCAGGCTACTTATGCTGTTGCTCATTCTCAGGATCCTCACAAACCTTGTGACGTTGCCCGTTTTCTGTGACTTCACATATTCTTGCTCACTCTTAGTATACAGAGTAGTCCACACATGGACCCCTTGCTCAAGGTGGTGGAGATGTCCAGTTTAATTTCCCTCTCCTGTAAAACATGTTCCTACACTGACAAGCAGCAGATCATTAAAAATATAACAACCGTGATCATTTAGTTTGAATACAGCCAGTTTGACATGGAAACTTTACCTATATAGTAAATGTACTTGATTTAATGTAGTATGCTCTCATTTATAATATATTGTCCTCTCTAAATATATATGATAATAACTGTTAACAACTGTCCTTATTTCAATGTCTTTCTCCTCTTATCCAGAGTGATGCTTGCTCAGGGCTGCAAGGATTTCTTATTTTTCACAGTTTTGGAGGAGGCACAGGCTCTGGATTCACTTCTCTCCTGATGGAACGGCTATCCATGGACTATGGCAAGAAGTCCAAACTAGAATTTGCCATCTATCCAGCACCACAGATCTCTACAGCAGTGGTGGAACCGTACAACTCCATCCTAACCACACACACCACATTGGAGCACTCCGATTGTGCCTTTATGGTGGATAATGAGGCTATTTATGACATTTGTCAGCGGAATCTAGATATAGAACGTCCAACCTACATTGATCTTAATAGACTCATTGGTCAGATAGTGTCTTCCATTACAGCCTCACTACGCTTTGATGGAGCACTCAATGTGGACCTAACCGAGTTCCAGACAAATTTAGTGCCTTATCCACGCATCCATTTCCCGTTGGTCACGTATGCACCAATAATCTCGGCAGAAAAAGCTTATCACGAGCAACTTTCTGTGGCAGAAATTACCAGTGCATGCTTTGAGCCGACCAATCAAATGGTGAAGTGTGACCCAAGACATGGGAAGTATATGGCCTGCTGCATGCTGTATAGAGGGGACGTTGTTCCCAAGGATGTAAACGTGGCTATAGCCAAAGTCAAGACCAAAAAAAGTATCCAGTTTGTTGACTGGTGTCCCACAGGTTTCAAGGTGAGTAACAGAACTTACACATGTTGTGGTCTTTTTCAGAGCTGTACTTTGGACATGCAAATACAGTTAAAACCATCTATGTAGTAATTTCCTCTTTTTTAATTTCATTCCAGGGAACATGGCATGGAAGTGATATAGGCCATGGCTTGATAGCCAGTTTGTTTTTGTTTCCAATCACGCTTTTCATATCTCTTTCCATCCCCATTCACTTCTTTAATTAGTCTTTTCTATATATGTCGTGACTTCCTTGTTGTTTATCTGGCTCCATACCCTCCTTCTCCCTGTGTACATGCCCTTGTAACTTTTCTCTCATTGTAAATATGGTCTGAAACTACTCCATGTGTGCAAAGACAGTTCCATATTCACTCCTGTGCCTCTGGTCCCTTTGGCCTTTTAAGCTTGTGTGCAATTCTTATTTTGCATTCCTCCTATGTGCATGAACCCAGTCCTTATTTTCCCACTTCTACATTGCCTGTCCCAATTCACAAAGATTATTATCCTCCCTTCACCTACTGTATGTATTTTCCTTCCCTTCAACCATGTGTTTTGTCCATTTTCCCTCATAACCCATGCAACTATCCTTATTCCCCTTCTCTCATCCTATGCTTGACCTCATTCCGTCCCCCTTTTTACATGGACTCAACCAGCCCCTTCCCCCTCCATGAGATTGCACCTGCCCTCATTTCATTTAACGCTATCTTAAACAATGACCTTGAAAATGATGCCGGGTGCAAGGACATCAGGACCAGTGAGGGTTTATAAGATGGAAAAAAATTAATAGGCACAAAAAGAAGGCTATAGCAGACTGGAAGTCTGGAATTCTGTAAGGAGATGTCCACTGGATTACCTGTTGGTTAAATTATGATCCTAAAGAGATAGTTCCAACTTCTATAATGATGCCAAAAATTCACTGTGTCCTAGGTGGTTGCCTGTTGGAAAATAGTTCCCCCATTTCAAACTGCTAATGATGATACACTGAAAAAGCCTTTCTCTTATATTTTCATTTTCCAGGTTGGCATTAACTACCAGCCCCCTACTGCGGTGCCAGGAGGTCATCTGGCCAAGGTACAACGTGCAGTCTGCATGCTCAGTAATACCACTGCCATTGCAGAAGCTTGGGCTAGGCTTGACCATAAATTCGATTTAATGTATGCCAAACGCGCCTTTGTCCACTGGTATGTGGGAGAAGGCATGGAGGAGGGAGAGTTTGCTGAGGCTCGAGAAGACCTTGCAGCACTGGAAAAAGACTATGAGGAGGTGGGACTGGACTCCTTTGATGAAATTAATGAAGCGGAATAATACTAAGAGTGAAGACTCAATGTTTGTGCTGGAAAATAATCTGAAATAAATACACTAAAAATGCTTTGTGAAACAATCATTGATCATATATATAATGTCGCTAAAAACATATCACAATACACAGCAACATACATTGGTCCACATTACAATCTATGTGCTAACGTTAACGCTCACCTGCGTGAGCATTAACGTTAGCCGCGGTGTCTACCGCATATTACAATCCAACGCAAACGGGTTAAGTTTAATGCGGGGATTGTATTGTAGCCCATTAAGTTTTTAACGTGATTGCCCTCACTTATGATCTTCCCTTAGGCTGGGTTCACACCTAAGCGTTTTACAGCGCGCTGTAAAACGCTTAAACATGAAATCCCATGATTGCCTATGTGGGCATGTCAAACCTAAGCATTTTAAAGCGCGCAGGAACGCGCTTTAAAACGGCCGACGCAAAAAGAAGTCCAGGAGCTTCTTTTCGGCATATAGCCGCGCGTTCGCGGCCATATCATAGCCGCGAACGCGCTGCAACGCACGTTCGCGCGTTTTTTTGTATGCGCGAACGCGCGTAAAAAAAACGCGCGCATTGCGCGACGCTGCGCTACACCGTGGTGTGAACCCAGCCTAAAAGTCCTTCTATTACTGCATATAACATAATTTATGCCCCATGACGTAACCTCTGCCTTCTATATAGCTACATAGTACTTGTTACTTAAAAGACCGATTGTCCATCATGTTCAACTTTCCACATAGGTTCAGCTGGTCTCAATGAAGGTTTTAGCTTTACTCCAGTATAGGTACATAATGTTCGACTGTACTATACAATCCATCCATTTTAAACCATATACTTATAAGGGTATAAAATGATAAAAAAAGGAGCATTCAGTAAAATAAAATACACAGTAAGGGTAATGGACATACCGTTAGGTATAATAAATTCATATTACTAAGTACAACATAAACGTCAGTGATATGTTTAATTAGGAATTAGAATGAGGCCGTGAAGGTTAAGTTATACAGTGCTCGTAATTATAAGACGAGCACAATTCATTGATTTGATACCGCGATATATACAGAGTAAAGTTATTGAATTTCCATTGGTTTAGATGTACCACATGGTGAGGATTGAGCTAATGACAATGTAGTATTTGATCAAGAGTTTGATTGGTGGGAGGAATCACGTGCCTGCACGTACCGCAACTAAACCAATCCCCTGAAATACAACATATACGCAATCATGAATCACTGGGTCAAATACTAGACCAATGATCGAAGAACGTATATACACAAGTATTCCTCACGGCTTTACGTAATTCGCAGAGTACAAAATTCAATTAAATTCTGATTAGTTTGTCCATATACCGATATAAATGGGTCGAAAATGTAGAGACCTCAAAGCTCCTGATGAAACCGCTGATAGTATAGCGGAGAAACGCACGTTGAGCGGTAATTTGTCAATAAGACAGAAAATTGAGATGCATTATCAATAAGATGAGAATTATATCCTTCGAGCAATAATTTATTGTTCCTGCAAGGTTACAAAACTTATAGAATGATGGTTTATGGCAGACAATGAACAAGGCTTGCACTGGTTGTGTCAGCACAATGGGTGAAAAATGATATGGTGATCCATTTAATGTATGCTGTTTGAAATAGGATTAGATTTACGGGTCCCAATTGAAGGAGTCCTGAAGGGTAGTGATAATTTGCAATTAACAGTATATGCCGAATTTTGAAGTACACTGTGGTGCAGCAGTATATTACCAATCAATTGTATTTATTCATTCACTGAGGCATATTGGATTGGTATTGCAATTTATATGATTGAGCAATGACCAAAGCCATTTGTGGCATTGATTAGCATTCCAATTTATGTGATTGAATAATGACCAAAGTTATTTGTGGTGCGGCATTCTAATTTATACTTCAAATTATGTCAGTTTGATCTTCAAAGCATATCGGAATTATATTGTTATGATAATGAGGGGCTAATAGTCCTGCAAACGTCAATATTTTCAAATACCAAATAATGATTGTTGCTGCCTCGAGATGCAAGCTAAATCAGCATTTCTAAGCTAAGCCTAACAACGGATTTTACGGCACAGTCTTGCACAGTTGTTCGGTTCAAGACGGATACTGTGTTTGTATTTCAAGCTATACAGTATGTTGAACTGACGGTTCTTAGATGCAGTATAGGAGGATCGATCGGTGGTGCCCATAGGATTTGAAACATTGGTTTCCCAAGTTAGATCAAGAGACTGACAACAACATATATTTCAAGGAATTTATTAGAACATATACGATCACAAGAAGACACAATCGAGCTAATGCAGCTAAATGCCCTAATTTGACAGATTGCCTGAACGCCTTTGTCACCCAAATGGATGACGGTTTTAGCAAAATATCATGTATGGTTAATTTTAACAGTATTTTAATAAAAGTTAACTTTTAATTGAAATAAAGAGATATCTCCTCATTCGAGGAAATTTTCATGTTATAATAGGTGTTTAATCACCTGTCCTGACGACTATGTTCTCAAACTGCGGTGGTTGTTACTAACCAACTTCGGTTGATTTATTCTTATATTTGCCCCCAGCTCACATGGATATATATTTGCCCCTGCTCACATGGATATATATTTGCCCCCAGCTCATACATGGATATGTATTTGCCCCTAGCTCACATGGATATATTTTCCCCCAGCTCTCATGGATATATATTTGCCCCAGCTCACATGGATATATATTTTCCCCTGCTCACATGGATATATATTTGCCCCCAGCTCATACATGGATATGTATTTGCCCCCAGCTCACATGGATATATTTGCCCCCAGCTCACATGGATATATATTTGCCCCCAGCTCACATGGATATATATTTGCCCCCAGCTCTCACCTCCTCTGCAAGGCTCCGAGTACCCGCCGGCTGCTTTTTTACCTACGAGCGGCCACCGGCATGCAGCTTAAATACAATAAAACTCCCAGTAATGTGCGATGTGTATGGGTAGGGATGCACCGATACCACTTTTTTGAGACCGAGTACGAGTACCGATACTTTTTAAAAGTACTCACCGATACTGAGTACCGATACTTTTATTTTATGTCATGTGAACACTTTTCAATAAGTACAGACCTCATATAAAAATGCCCCCAGGTCACATGTATATATCCCCCCGAGATATATATATATATACAGAATATCCCCAGCTCACATGTAGCTTGCCCCCAGCTCACATGGCGATTGCCCACAGCTCTCGTGGATATTGCCCCCAGCTCTCATGGATATCCCCCAGCTCTCATGAATTTGCCCCCAGCACTCATGGATTTGCCCAGCACTCATGGATATTGCCCCCAGCTCACATGGATTTGCCTCCAGCTCTCATGGATATGCCCCAGCTCACATGGATTTGCCCCCAGCTTTCATGGATTTGCCCCAGCGCTCATGGATTTGCCCCAGCTCTCATGGATATGACCCAGCTCTCATGGATATGCCCCAGCTCTCATGGATATGACCCAGCTCTCATGGATATGCCCCAGCTCTCATGGATTTGCCCCAGCTCACATGGATTTGCCCCCAGCTCTCATGGATTTTCCCCCAGCTCACATGGATTTGCCCCCAGCTCACATGGATATTGCCCCTGCTCGAACGCTGGGGAAGCTGGCCGCGTGCATGAAAAGCACACGGCCAGCGTTCCCCTCCGGCGTGCCACATACTCACCCATCCTGAAGGTCCGGTCACTTGGCAATGATGTGATAACGTGGCTGCCGGGCGCATCTGTGACTCTGCCTCCAGCCGAGAGGCAGCGTCACATGAGCGCCCAGTGGCCGCGTGAACGCATCACTGCCAAGCGACCGGACCTTCAGGATGGGTGAGCATACAGCGCACCGGAGGGGAAAGCTGGCCGCGTGCTTTTCATGCACGCAGCCAGCTTCCCAAACCCTACGGATACTGGCAAGCCGGCCCAGCGCTGGCTTCCGGTATCGGCGGGATGTATCGGGCCGTTTGCACGAGTAACAAGTACTCATGGAAACTGGCAATATCGGCACCGATACCGATACTAGTATCGGTGCATCCCTATGTATGTGCATATGACAGAGATCCACAACAATAAAACTCACAGTAATGTGGGGTGTGTGTGAGCGTGAGTATTATTGTTGTGGAGCTCTGTGATATGTTCATACACACCGCACATTACTGTGAGTTTTATTGTTGTAGATCTCTGTCATATGCTCATACACAACTGTGAGTTTTATTGTTGTGGATCTCTGTCATATGCTAATACACAGCGCACATTACTGTGAGTTTTGTTGTGGAACTCTGTGATACGCTCATACACACGGCACATTACTGTGAGTTTTATTGTTGTGGAGCTTTGTGATATGCTCATACACACCGCACATTACTGTGAGTTTTATTGCTGTGGAGCTCTGTAATGTGCAGTGTGTACAAGTGAATGTAAATAGGTTTGAGTAATGTGTGATTATGCAAGAGGACTTTTATCTTTGTCTAAATGTTATCTGTTTGAGGAGTCATGAGTCTGGGGCAGTGTTTGACTGAAAAGGCAAACTGATCTATTGGAACAATAGATTATGTAAATGATGTGTGATAACTGAATGCTAAGGAATGTTTACTGTAAATATCTAACCGACCTAATGTAATTAGAGTTTCAGTAAGTCAATGTTGGCTGTTTGGTATATAAATGATCCCTGTTGGACCACTTAAATATGGTTTTCTCAGTAAAGCAGATATAGTTCTTGGTTGATACATTCAGTTTGTCTGATGTGTTATTTCCACTCCACTCACCATCAGAAGGCACCGAACGGCCATCTGAAAGACTGACCAAACATCGGGGCTACAAGTCAAGAGATTGAATCGGCAGAGAGAGCGAACAGCTTGCAGGTCGCCAGAAGCTGCTGCAAACTTCGGCCCAGCACTGGCACAGATCCATGCCAGCCAGCCCAGGTCTCCCAGCAGGCAGAAGCAAGCGGGTCAAGCTGCTCGAGGCGCTGCGGACCGCATTCCCAGTAGCAAGGCTGACCGCAACGAGGGGGTGTCTGGAGAGCTAGGACAGGTGGAAGAGAGTGGGTTTCCATCACACTGAGGCAACAATCGCCAACTAAACTGTCAAATCACCAAATACTGCCGAATTGACAGACAGATACTCTCCCCCTGTCCTTTCAAAAGTCAGTGACTGTTTATCTGGCATCTCCTCCTGGATGGCCTCCCACCACCTAAAGATCAACATGTCAAAGACTGAGCTCCTACTTATTCCTCCCTCTAATGCCTCCCCACCTCCTGACTTCTCTATCACGGTGGAGGTATCACCATCTCCCCATCAAACCAAGTTCGCTGTCTTGGAGTTACACTGGACTCTGCTCTTTCCTTCATCCCCCACATCAAGTCTCTTTCCTCCTCCTGCCGATACCAACTGCGTAATATTTCCAGAATTCGGCCATTTCTTACCGCTGTCACCACAAAACAACTCATACACGCCATGGTAATCTCCCGACTCGACTATTGCAATAATCTCTTATCTGGCCTCCCTCTGTCTCGCCTCTCCCCCTACAATCCATCCTGAACGCCTCCGCCAGGCTAATTCACCTCACCCGCCGCTCTGTCTCTGCCGCTCCCCTCTGCGAGTCCCTTCACTGGCTCCCCATCCACTGCAGAATTAAGTTCAAAATCCTTATCCTTACCTACAAAACCCTCACTAACTCAGCGCCCCACTACCTGTCCTCACTAATCACCAAATACACCCCAGCCCGCTCCCTAAGGTCAAACAGTGACCTGCGCCTAGCTTCTCCCCGCATCACCTCTTCCCATGATAGACTGCAGGATTTCTCACGTGCAGCCCCACTCTCTGGAACGCTCTCCCTCGTGCTGTCAGACTTTCCCCTAACTTCTCTTCTTCAAACGCTCCCTGAAAACATTGCTATTTAGGGAAGCCTACCACCCAACTCACTGACGCAACCATCAATCACTCTCACCTTACAGTCCTCTCCTCCTGTTTCAACCCCAACCCTCCTAGATTGTGAGTTCCTACGAATAGGGCCCTCATCTCCTCCTGTACTGTTGTCAAATGTTGTTCAATGTATTGTAACCCTGTCTGTACTGTGCTTATTGTACAGCGCTGCGGAATATGCTGGCGCTTTATAAATTAATAATAATAATAATAATAAAAGATACGGTGCAGTTCGCAACAATTAGGCGATCAGTGGCAGAGAAATTGTCCTATAGAGACGTAATGGTTAATCTATTCACAGATGAGTGTATCACAGAATCCACAGCAATAAAACTCACGCTCATACACACTGCACAATACTGTGAGTTTTATTGCTGTGGAGCTCTGTGATACAGTAATGTGCAGTGTGTATGAGCGTATCTCAGAGCTCCACAGCAATAAAACTCACAGTAATGTGCAGTGTGTATGAGCGTGTCACAGAGCTCCTCATCAATAAAACTCATAGCAATGTGCAGTGTGAATTAGTAGTCTCTCTCTGATTACTCTCGCTCTTTCTCACCCCTCTCTGTCACATCTCTATGATCACTCTGTGTGACCCTCTCACTGTTTGACCTCTCTCTTTGACCCCTTTCTCTTTCATCTCTCTCACTGTGGGACCTCTCTCTCTGACCTCTTTCTCTTTCATCCCTCTCTGTGACCCCTCTCTTTCATCGCTCTGTGACCCCTCTCTTTCATCGCTCTGTGACCCCCCTCTTTCATCGCTCTGTGACCCCTCTTTCATTTCTCTGTGACCCCTCTTTCATTTCTCTGTGACCCCCTTTCTTTCTCATTTCTCTGTGAATCCCTTTATTTTTCATTTCTGTGACCCCCTTTATTTTTAATTTCTCTCTGACCTTTCTCTTTCATCCCTCACTCTGTGACCTTCTTTTTCATCGCTCTGTGACACCGTCTTTTTCATTCTCTGTAACCCCCTTTCTTTTTCATCTCTCTCTGTGACCCCCTTTCTCTTTCATTTCTCTGTGACCCCGTCTTTTTAATTTCTCTCTGTGACCCCCTGTCTTTTTAATTTCTCTTTGTGATCCCGTCTTTTTCATTTGTCTCTGTGACCCTGTCTTTTTCATTTCTCTCTGTGACCCTGTTTTTTTAATTTCTCTCTGTGACCCTGTCTTTTTAATTTCTCTCTGTGATCCCGTCTTTCTCGTTTCTCTCTGTGACCCTGTTTTTTTAATTTCTCTCTGTGACCCTGTCTTTTTAATTTCTCTCTGTGATCCCGTCTTTCTCGTTTCTCTCTGTGACCCTGTTTTTTTAATTTCTCTCTGTGACCCTGTCTTTTTAATTTCTCTCTGTGATCCCGTCTTTCTCGTTTCTCTCTGTGACCCTGTTTTTTTAATTTCTCTCTGTGACCCTGTCTTTTTAATTTCTCTCTGTGATCCCGTCTTTCTCGTTTCTCTCTGTGACCCTGTATTTTTCATTTCTCTCTGTGACCCCGTCTTTTTCATTTCTCTCTGTGACCCCGTCTTTCTCATTTCTGTGACCCCCTTTTTTAATTTCTCTGTGACCCCTTTATTTTTAATTTCTCTGTGACCCTCTCTTTCATTTCTCTCTGTGACCCCGTCTCTTTCATTTCTCTCTGTGACCCCCTGTCTTTTTCATTTCTCTGTGAACCCCTTTTTTTCATTTCCCTGTGACCACCTTTATTTTTCATTTCTCTCTGACCCCTTTATTTTTCATTTCTCTCTGACCCCTTTCTTTTTCATTTCTCTGTGACCCTCTTTATATTTCATTTCTCTGTGACCCCCTTTCTTTTTCATTTCTCTCTTTCTCTCTGTGACCCCTTTTCTCTTTTATCCCTCTCTCTGTCTGTCTCCACTGTGTACTACCCTCCCCCCGCATGCTGCCTCTCCTCCTCCCTGCCGAGTGAGATCAGAGGAGAGCTGCAGGGGGGGGGCTCAGTAAGGCCCGGGGGCACACTAGGCGTTTTCTTTAACGCACTAGCATGCGTTACAGAAAACGTTAATGCACCGGCCCCCCCTCGACGCCCACCTGCCCCCCTCCACAAGGTTGCAAAGTGCGATCCTCCTATGGAGGATCGCGCTGTGCAGCCCCGTTGACGCGCATCCTAGTGCATCGACAGTGATGATCTCTAGGTGCACGCATGCTACGCACGCACTAAGTGCGCGCGCCCAAGCATGTGACTGGCTCCGTCCGCAGCATCACAACGTACAACGGTAACGCGCGCTAGTGCGCACAAGAAGACACCTAGTGTGCCCCCAGCCTAAGTAAGAAAAACGCTGCCCAGGAAATCAGCTAAGGAGCATTTTACCTACCCCCCCCCGGCTGCTGGTCCTGCTCTCCTGGGTTTCCTCGCCTCCCTTCCACATGGCTGGAAACAGGAAGACTTGCAGGACGATGGGGAGGAGCAGCCGGATGTGTCTCCGTCAGCAGCTGATGAGCGCCACCTACTGGCTGCTCCTCCCAATAATCCTCCTGCACAATACACATTTACATTGGCCGCACAGCATGTTTGTCAGGCCTGCTGGACGCTCAGTGAGTGGGTGGGTGAGTGCATGCGTGTCTGTCCTGTCGGCCGGCCAGCAGCTTATCTATTCTTGGGGCTGCTGTGGGCCTATTTAAGGGAAGGGGTCTGAAGCGGCTGCTCCATCCGCCTATACATTAATCCGGCCCTGCAGGCAGCAAGAGGTTAAATGGGCACTCTACTCAAAATTTTCCGCCTTTTTTCCCTTTAACCTCTTTAAAATATATACCAAAGGTGGTTATAGTGCTGTAAAATAAAATAAAACTGCTGCAAGAACGAAATATACAGCACTCTGTATAAAAATGACAAGTATAAAAGATATACAGTTGTGTTCAAAATTATTCAACCCCCACTGAAATTGAGTGTTTTGGCCAGTTTGACATTGATTTTGATCATTCAGTCATCTTGCTTACAATTAAATCAAAGAGGCACGTGTAGGTCAGACAAATATAACATAACATTTATAATGAAATAACCACAAATGTCTTTTCTGTGCTCACATCATTATCAGTTTTATTCAACCCCCAAGTGACATTCAATCTTAGTACTTAGTACAACATCCTTTTACAGTTATAACAGCTTTTAAACGTGCAGCGATCTACGGGTATCTTCGCCCATTCATCATGGGCAAAAGCCTCCAGTTCAGTCACATTCTTAGGCTTGCACACTGCAACTGCTTTCTTTAAGTCCCACCAGAGGTTCTCAATCGGATTTAAGTCAGGTGACTGCGATGGCCACTCCAAAATGTTCCAGCCTTTAATCTGCAACCATGCTCTAGTGGACTTGGAGGTATGCTTGGGATCATTGTCCTGTTGAAAGGTCCATCGTCTCCCAAGCCTCAGGTTTGTGACGGACTGCATCACATTGTCATCCAATATCTCCTGGTACTGAAGAGAATTCATGGTACCTTGCACACGCTGAAGCTTCCCTGTACCTGCAGAAGCAAAACAGCCCCAAAGCATGATTGACCCCCCGCCATGCTTCACAGTAGGCAAGGTGTTCTTTTCTTCATAGGCCTTGTTCTTCCTCCTCCAAACGTAGCGTTGATCCATGGGCCCAAACAGTTCTAATTTTGTTTCATCAGTCCACAGAACACTATCCCAAAACTTCTGTGGTTTGTCCACATGACTTTTGGCATACTGCAGTCGACTCTTCTTATTCTTTGGAGACAGCAAGGGGGTGCGCCTGGGAGTTCTGGCATGGAGGCCTTCATTACGCAGTGTGCGCCATATTGTCTGAGCTGAAACTTCAGTACCCACATCTGACAAATCTTTTCTCAGTTCCTCAGCAGTCAAACGGGGACTTTTCTCCACTCTACGCTTCAGGTAGCGCACAGCAGTCGAAGTCAGCATCTTCTTTCTGCCATGACCAGGTAGCGTTTCAACAGTGCCCTTTGCCTTGAATTTGCGAATGATGCTTCCTATGGTCTCTCTTGGTATGTTTAACATCTTTGCAATCTTCTTCTAGCCACTGCCCTTCCTGTGAAGAGTAATCACCTCTTCTCTTGTCTTCCTGGACCATTCTCTTGACTTCACCATGTTTGTAACCACACCAGTAAATGTCTAGAAGGAGCTGAGTATCACAGTCATTTTAAAGCTGCCTAATTGGTGCTTATTATGCTTTATTGCTGCTCCGTGACATCCACAGGTGTTTTCAATACCTGATTGAAAACACTTGAATGAACCTCTGTTCTTCAGAGTGGTAGTCTTTAAGGGGTTGAATAATTGTGTCAATGAAGAATTCACAAAAGAAACATTTACTACTGTATTACAAAACCAATTGATGTCATTTTAGTTGCATATGGTTCTTTAAAAAGTCCTTGTAGGATTTCATTCTGAATACAATTACAAATGTACACTAAATTCCCTAAAACCCTTTACAGCATTGGGGGATGAATAATTTTGAACATAACTGTAGGGCCCTATTAAATCTGCCTTTCGCAAAAAAACATTAACGCGAGGGGTAAAACCCTTTGCGTTGAACGTCGTATTACATTGTCAGTGCAACAATCACACGTAATTGTCTACCGTGGGTGAACCTGCGCGAACCCTGAGCGAGCGTACTTTACTGCACGCGTCCTATACTTAGCATTGTGAGCGCAAATGCGCTGGTGCGCTGGTATGCGGATGGTATTACAATCTATGCGCAGGAATTAACGCATAGACGTTGCGCGCATAATTTTAGCAACTCCTAAAAGCTGGTGTTGATGGCAAATTCTATCAACCTGGCCCAAAACCAAATACACCAGCCCAAAAAAAAAAATGCAGCAAAGTATACAGTAGTTACACATTCTACTCATGGTATGAGTAGAATGTGTAACTATACTTTGCTGCGTATTTTTTTTTGGGCTGGTGTATTTGGGTTCGGCCAGGGTAACTGCGCATAGATTGTAATACCATCCGCGTACCAGCGCACAAACGCATTTGCGCTCACAATGTTAAGTATAGGACGCGCAAAGTACAGTAAGCTCGCGCAGGTTCACCCGCGGTAGACATATACGCGCGTTTGTTGCGCTGACATTGTATTACGACGTTCTGCGCAAAGGGTTTTGCCCCTTGCGTTAATGCGTTTTTGCACGGGTGCAAACGTATGCGTGAAGATTGTAATATCGTTCTCAAATTTTCTCCTTATATTTTGTATGTGTTCCGCAATTCTAGTTTTCAACATCCTCGTTGTTCGTCCCACATATTAGAGCCCGTATGGGCACCATAATAAATAAATGATATTGGTGGAGTTACAGGTAATGAACGTATTAATATGGAATGTTCTTTTTGGATTTCTTGAAATCAGAGAGAAATGTAAGAAAAAGAAAAAAAAAGGTACGTTTCTCTCTAATTTCAAGAAATCCAAAAAGGGATTTTTCCGATGTGGAGTATGTCTCTGTTGTAGAATGGTGGGTTCAAATGAAAAATGTGTTACAGAATTTAATTCACATTCAAATGGTAGAACAATCCATATTAATATGTTCATTACCTGTAACTCCACCAATATTATTTATCTATTATGGTGCCACTGCGGGCTCCAATATGTGGGACGAACAACGTGTGGGAAGATTTGATGGCGGCTGGGAGGCTATTCCATAATTGCGGTGCTCTTTAGGAAAATGAGGATCGAGCCACTTTCTTTTTGTATTGTGGTATTGTGATATTTATTTAGAAATTCCCTGTTTAAAAGCGGTCAATTTTTTTTCCCCCCCTAGCGGTATCCCGAGTGTGGCTCGGGGTTAAATTCCTATGTTGGAAGCGGTAACCCCGAGCCACACTCGGGATGCCGCTGGATACATCACCTCTCCCTGCGCTCCCTCGATGTCCCCACAGTATCCTCCGGCGACCGCAACCCTCGTACTTCCTGGTTTCCTCCTCGCAAGAAGGAAACCAGGAAGTATGTGGTCGCCATCGCCGGAGGAGACTGCAGAGGTCATCGAGGGAGCGCACGGAGAGGTGACGTGTACAGCCCGAGTGTGTCTCAGGGTTACCGCTCTCAGCGGTGAAATTTAACCCCAAGACACACTCGGGAACACCGGCAGGGAGGTTAACATGACAAACTGGTGGGTCATGTAGTTACATTGTAGCACAAAGTGGCAGAATGAGTTATACAATGTAGTAAGTTTATGAAGGTGTGTTTGCGGGGCAGCTGCATACACTATCAGGGTTATTTAAAGAGAATCTAAAAGTCACCGCACATTCGGTGACTTTTCGTTCTCTTAAATTCAGTGCGATTTGGCGATCCCATTTCGGTGACCCTGCGTTGTTTTCAGCAAGCACCACAGGGCTGTCATAGTGCAGGGAAAAGCCGCGGGAAATCTGACTAACACTCACCGCAAAACCCGGCAAATGCACACCGAAACCTGCAAAAAACATCTGGATTAACCCCGCCGATCACGCCAGAGAAACCCGAGCAGCCATCGATCACAGCACAGAGCAGCCCTCGGAAAAAGCCGACACCGCAGACGAAAGGAGTGAAGAAAAAAAAAAACAATACACTTGAATGTTTGAAAAGTGAAACGCTGTTTGCAAAGAAACTACATAACGAAAATGTCTGAAATTTACATATAAGGTCCAATGAATGATAGTAAAAAGGGCTGTTACAGAAAAAAGAAAATATGGTTTAAAAAAAAAACGGAAATAAAAATTTAGTCAAAAAATCCCAAATAATGGCTAGAAGATCCTAAAAAAAAATCTATGAATAAAGATATTTTTACTGCAGAATATTATAATCAACGGTTTATTAGATATTGAATTAAAACGGGAATATTTTTAACATTGAAGCCTATGGGATTCGCCTGAATAAACCTGTCGAATGAAACCACCGAACAGCAGGGTATTTCGGCAACTTTTCACTGATGGTTTTTGTTCTCTGAATAGACGAAGCATTGCTTCTCTATGGGGATTTCACTGCCCTCGAACAGGCAATGAAAAGGCACCGTATGTGCAGGCAATTCGCCAAGATTTGGCGAACTGCCTGCTCTCTGGATAGCCGAATGACCAGGAAAGGTAACCGTACACTGAATTTCACTGTTCGGTTACCTTTCGGCCAAAATTCGGATAGCTTTGACTTTTGCCCATGACGTACATCGTACGTCCGCTGTCACTAAGGGGGTTATTTAGAGAGATCCGAATGTGGCCGAAATGTAACTGGACACTGAATTTCAGCGAAGAGGGACATTTTGGGGCTATTTAGAGAGCAAGCAATTTGCCAAATTTTGGCGAATTGCCTGCATGTACGGTACCTGTTCGAGGGCAGGGAAATCCCCCATAGAGAAGTAATGCTTCGTCTATAGGGATGGGCTGGCGGTTCGATCCGAACATGAGTTCGATTCGAACATTGCCCGTTCAGCGAACATCGAACATTTCCACATGCACTACAATGGACCACAATGCAGGTGCAAGACTATGCCAATCAGGGCTCAGAGTCCTGATTGGGCAAATTTTGCCCAATCATGGGTTTACAGAGCTAAGTCCCGCAGCACACTATATAAGGCTTCCCCGCAGCCCCAGCACATGTTTTTTTTGCAGTAGTGAGAGGAGATTGTTCTTTTATGTGTGTCTCACAGACGTCTAGCAGATTTCTGTGAATTGTAATCTTGTCTTCTCACTGCCAGCTATTGGGGGGTCCCACATACTTCTAGCAGATATCTGGGAATTGTAATCTGTGTCTTCTCACTGCCAGCAATTGGGGTCTCACAGACTTCTAGAAGATATCTGGGAATTGTAATCTGTGTCTTCTCACTGTCAGCTATCAGGTGGTCCCACATACTTCTATCAGATATATGGGAATTGTAATCTGTGTCTTCTCACTGCCAGCTATCAGGGGATCCCACATACTTCTAGAAGATATCTGGGAATTGTAATCTATGTCTTCTCACTGCCAGCTGCTGCCAGTCTATCAGGCTGTATCACGACTTATACCAGAGTTCTGTGAATATGAATCTGTGTGTTGCCATTGCAAAGGCTATCAGGCTGTATCACTGACTTATACCAGAGTTTTGTGAATTTGAATCTGTGTGCAGGACCGGACTGGCCTACCGCGATGCCGGGAGAAATCCCGGTAGGCTGCTTCACTTTTTGGCCACTGGGGGGCCTTTTATTATATTTAAAAACTGTTTCAAAGTTTTTGATCGGCAGCTCATCGGCCGCCAGTAATGTACTGCAGTGGGGGAGGGCGGAGCGCTGGGCCACCAGCTGACAAGCTGAGAGAGGGGGCTGTGTGGCTGGGTGTCTCAGCGCAGCCGCAAGCAGGCAGCCGCTGGTGCCACCTGCACACATACGGGCCGGCAAATGGCAGGCTGCCTGCAAGCCGTTTGCAGAGGCTGGGAGCACCAGGCCAGGGGTGTCATGTGGTGGTGGTGGATTGGTCAGTGTTGCGATGGGCTGCAGCAAGCAGCAGTGACCGCGCTTCCACAGTCCACACATGAAGAGGAAGGTGAGCAGGCCCACCAGGAAGACCAGCATGCTGATTGTCAGTCAGCCACCCCCCTGAACGCCGACACCAGGTAGGAGACCCCCATGAAGAGCAGCAGGGCGGGGGCTGACTTGCCTGGGCAGTGGGCACCCTCCAGCATTAGGTTGGAGCCAAGTTCATGCTGTAGACCATTCTCTCCAGCATGATCATCTCTGACCGCAGCAGAGCAGGCCAGGCAGTGGCAGCATAGCAGGCTCTTTACAATTGTGCACTGCTCTCTGGCCAGCATTGCCTAGCCTGGATGGAAGCAGGGGAGCTAGAGCTGGTAAGCCTGCTGCTCTGCACTGCATCCTGCATGTGAACCGAGGACACAGGCAACAGGAGCTCTCCGTGCTGTGATCTACAGATCACCATGAACTGCTGGGCAAGTTACAGGACAGGTAAGAGGAGCCTTCTGTCCTGAAACAAAATGAAGCCCTTACCATGTGTCAGAAAGCAGCTGCCTTTTGGATCCCATGTGTTAAAGGGTTAAGGTGTTAGGACGGAGGCAGAGTAAATGTCTGGCTGATCTGAAAGTGAGATGTGCCCCCAGGGCCGGATTAAGATCTCTATGGGCCTGGAGCTGAATATTTTGGTGGGCTTTTTTTTACATGGTCATGTTTGGTATTAATGCAAAGGCCAGACTCAGTCCTGTCCAGTGACACCTCAGTTGACCTTGCGAGGCGTAAAGATTAGTGGCGCAGGGTTCCAAAGCCCCCCCCCAGTGCACTTCGCTGCAGTGTGGCGGTTTAGGTTCTTGATTTAACAATTTGTAATAATGGATTGTACCATCATTTCCACGCTTGTTAGTGACATGAAAAATGAGATGGTGAGTTACTCTGGCATGATTGTTCCCTTTATAACTGAAAAGTGAAAAATATTTCTGTTAGAAAGAAATATAAAAAATAAAGAAATATTTAAATATTGATTATTTTACTTTTATTCTTACAGAAAACCTGGTCATATTTGGAATCATTGGAAAGGTCATGCTCTGGCCTTTCTGGTGATACCTGACATGACCTTGTAGCTGCTATGGAGCTGGAGATATAGTGGTCCAAATGCCCATCAATGCAGACAAATTTATCCTTTCTCTGGGCCTATTCTGGGGCATGGGCCTGGAGCTGCTGCTCCATCTGCCCCTATGTTAATCCGGCCCTGTGTGCCCCCTCTCCCCTCCATCAATCACAGCTACTGATATAATCTACATTCTGCAGATCAAACAGCCTGTAACCCCTGCATAACCAAATCCCTACCTGTAACCCTTGCATAACCACATACCTACCTGTAACCCCTGCATAACCACATCCCTACCTGTAACCCCTGCATAACCACATGCCTACCTGTAACCCCTGCATAACCACATCCCTTCCTTTAACCCCTGCATAACCACATGCCTACCTTTAACCCCTGCATAACCAGATCCCTACCTTTAACCCCTGCATCACCAGATCCCTACCTTAAACCCCTGCATCACCAGATCCGTACCTGTAACCCCTGCATAACCAGATCCCTGTCCCACATCCATACCTGTAACCCCCTGCTGACTCCAGTGCAGTATCTTGGCCTAGGCCGACAAGGCCTAGGCCTAGGGCGGCACTTTCCTTTTGGCAGCGCCCACAATACTCCTCCCCAGCCGGGAGCAGAGGAATTCAGCTCCTCCTTGCCAGCAGCTATCGTGAGACGCAGCTCTTGGCAAGCCGCCAGGTTCAGAGCAGTCAGTCCAGCAGAGGCAGTGTTAGCCTGCCCAATCACAGGAAGCCGATCGTGGCCCTGCCCCCAAAAGCACGTGGCTGGTGCAGGGAGGGAGAAGTCCAAGAGCTTGCTTGCAGATACTCCAAGGTCGGGCCCAGCATGGATGATAGAAGTCTCCATCCTTCCCCTTTCACCAGTCAAAGGATCCAGAGGCAGCAGAGAGGACTCCTCATTTTAATCACTGCAGCTGGAATGGAGGGATCGTACAGGGTGAGCCAGGGAGGAGAAGGTGCTGGAGGAGAGGGATTGATCAGCAAGGGGAGCCAGAGCCATTGCACACAGACATGTCCCACCTACGCAGAGCTCACAGAGCTTGTGATCACACCTATATCATCAAACTCCACAGGGACAGTGATACAGGTCATAGAGCTGGTGTCCGGCGCTAGCACTCATAATCTTCAGCTTCAATGAAGGTTATCCAGCCGGGAGTCACGTCCTCAATAGATTAGTTGATGGAGGTAGATGGATTATGTGCAGACTGTATCGTCCCAAATTAGAGTAATAAAGGTAGGAGATATACTCACATTTTTTGGTGCCGATTTAAATAAATGGGCACCAAACAGAAGGCAGATCGGTGGATTAAATCAAGGGGTACTGATTCCCCTATCTCAGGTCCAAGAAGCAGGAAACCAGATCCTCAGAGATGTCTATCCAGGATGTCGAAGGAATAATTCACCCCGGGTCATATAAGGTGAAAAATCCACAAACAGTTTATTAAAACAGTAATAAAATACACCTCAAACGCGTTTTGCTGAATGCAGCTTCATCAATGGGTGTAAGGGACAGTGATACTCCCAGCATGCCCCTCTCCCTCAGGGCAGGGAAGCCACCCAACAGGTATATGTACAACCTTGTGTAAGATAACTTTGACTCTAGGGTCCCCCTGCACAGGGAGGAAGCCTTCCAGCATGACGTCCACTTCCAGGCCAAGAAGAGACACCTGCCCTCTGCCTGCCCTGTATGTAAGAGCCTATACTCTATACTAGCTGTGTATGTACTGTGTAGCAGTGCAGTGTGTGTCTTAATGAGTTTGCTGATGGGGAGTGAGTCAGTATGTATGTGGGTCCATGTGTAGCTGTGGGAGTCAATGTGTATCCGTGTGAGTCAGATTGTGTGATTGGGACAATAGTATCTGGCGGGGTCAGTGTGTATCCATAGGGGGTCAGTGTGTGTGTGTGGGTCAAAGTGTATCTGTTGGGAGACAGAATGTGTATAGGCGAATGTGTGTCTGTCAGGGCTAAGAGTGTGTGTGTGTGTCTATGTACGCATAACTAATGGTCTTGTTTTGTGGCAAGTACCATGGAACCATAACCCCTTGTTTTGGAAATCCTCCACAAATCCGCCGAACGAGTGCCAAAACCCACGGAACAGCCTCTGAACGCACCCACAAGCCGCCACCGACCCACCGAACACCGTGGAGAAAAGCAGACAAGCCGCCGGATGGGTAATAAAAAAAAAAGCTACTTTTAAAAACTGTTTGCAAAAAAACTAATGCACGACCATGCCTGAAAATGATATAGGAGGTCCTACGAATAATAATAAAATGGTCTGTTACAGAAAAAACTCCGCTATTTAATATAAAAATCAGAAAAATAATTTCACTGAGATCTCCGAATATACAGCCAGCATCAGATTGATAGGACACCTATCATTCTCGGACAGCCTTTACATGGTGAGATTCTCACTGATCTAATCATGTAAAGGCCATAAGAGAGTGATAGGAATCCTATCACTCTGAGGCAGCCACTGCAGCCGGAATTATTAAAATCCCAGCATGTATCTATTTGAATGCTAGGGGGTACACGAGTTTAGTCAGGCCTAGGCAGTGGCGTAACTAGAAACCTGAGGGCCCCGGTGCAAGAATCCACAAGGCCCCCCCCAAAAAAAAGATCTATATTTTAACTTTTTTTCCCCCTGCAAAATAAAAAAAAGATAGTAATTCCCCCAGCTCACATGGATATATATTGCCCCCAGCACACATGGATATATATATAGGCCCCAGCACACATGGATATATATATAGGCCCCAGCACACATGGATATATATATAGGCCCCAGCACACATGGATATATATATTGGCCCCAGCACACATGGATATATATATAGGCCCCAGCACACATGGATATATATATAGGCCCCAGCACACATGGATATATATATTGGCCCCAGCACACATGGATATATATATAGGCCCCAGCACACATGGATATATATATTGGCCCCAGCACACATGGATATATATATTGGCCCCAGCACACATGGGTATATATATTGGCCCCCAGCTCTCATGGGTATATATATTGGCCCCCAGCTCTCATGGGTATATATATTGGCCCCCAGCTCTCATGGGTATATATATTGGCCCCCAGCTCTCATGGGTATATATATTGGCCCCCAGCCCCAGCTCTCACGGGTTACATAATAAAGGCTGTAGAGACATATTAAAAACTGCAGAGACATATTAAAGGCTGTAGAGACATATTAAAGGCTGCAGAGACATATTAAAGGCTACGGAGACATATTAAACACTGCAGAGACGGGTATATACGGCCCCCCCAGCTCTCACCTGGCTCCGCCGGCGTCTTCTCCCGTGTAGGCGAGTGGCCGCTCGAAGCGTGCATCTTGGCCGCTCGCCGGAAACCACCTGATCAGCGCAGAGGTCTCGCGAGGATCTCGTGCGCTGGTCAGGTGGTTTCTCTCCCACGTGAGTGGCCAAGCTGCATGTCAGTGGCCGCTCGCAGGGAGAGGGACGGCCAGCGCGCGGCTCCCAGATTCCGGCGCTTTTTGCCGGAATCTGGCGGTGGCGCTGGGCCCCCCTCCAGTGGAGGAATGCCAGGGCCCGGTCGCAACTGCGACCGCTGCGACCCTGGTACTTCCGCCACTGGGCCTAGGGCAGCACAAAACCTAAATACACCACTGGCTGACTCCCACCTTTCCTGTAAACTTTGCACCTGCAGGTCCTTGTCCATCCCCATCCCTTCCTGTAACCCTTTAATAACCAGATCCCTGCCCCACATTCCTGCCTGCAACTCCTAAATAACCAGACTACTGCCCCCACCCTTCCTGTAACCCTTGTACCTTTAGGTCCCTGTGTATCATCATCTCTGTCTGTAACCCCTAAATAACCAGACCCCTACTGCACCTGTAATAAAGCCTGCACTTCCAGGTTCTTGCCCCCCCCCCATCCCTGTCTGTAACCCCTTCATAATTAGATTCCTGACACCAAACCTTCCTGTAGCAATACCCAGGGCCATGCAACCTGCATGACTAATTATTAATTATCTATACCTTGATGGGCCCAATGATGTTAAAACAACTGTTAATTAATGTTCATACACACTGCACATTACTGTGAGTTTTATTGACGTGGAGCTCTGTGATACACTCATAAACACTGCACATTACTGTGAGCTTTATTGCTGTGCAGCTCTGTGATACGCTCATACACACTGCACATAGCTGTGAGTTTTATTGCTGTGGAGCTCTGTGATACGCTCATACCTACTGTACATTACTGTGAGTTTTATTGCTGTGGAGCTCTGTGATACGTATCATTTTCGTTTGCACTTTTCACAATATAGGCCGGTGTAAAGAAAAAATTCCATGGCTGTTTTTTATTCCCAGACCGGCCCTGTCTGTGTGTTGCCACTGCAAAGGCTATCAGGCTGTATCACTGACTTATACCAGAGTTCTGGGAATTTTAATCTGTGTGTTGGCACTGCAAAGGATATCAGGCTTTATCACTGACTTACACCTGAGTTGTGTGAATTTGAATCTGTGTTGCCACTGCGTGGCATCGTGGACGTGGTGCATCCTCTGCAGGGGCACGCTTGTCCTTGTTTCCAACTGGTGCTGGCTGTCTTAAGCAGCAGCAACATACAGAGGATTTGCAGGATTGGCTAACCAGGCCATCCTCATCCTCCGAGTCCTCTGCCAGCCAGGCTTGTAGTGGTTTACAGTCCACCTCAGCTGCCAAAACATCTAATTCAGCCTCCATGTCCACAGCTTCTCCTGCCGTAGCCTCACTATCATACACGGAGGATTCAGCTGAATTGTTTAACTACAGTGACAGTGACATGCTGCTTGAGGATGCACAGCAACTCCAGTGCTCTGATTCAAACTCTGAGGTTGAGGAAGGGAGTATAATCAGCCTAGAGGGAGGGGGTGCCAGTGACACACAAAGAACTGGCACTCATGTTCCTCCAGCAGCTGCAGCACACTGCCAAGTTGGCTCCAGTGACGAGGAGATAGGGGGTGATGATGATGATGAGGTCACTGACTCCACCTGGGTGCCTGATCGAACAGAGGAGTCAAGGGAGGAGGAGGAGGCGGAGGCACAACAAAAACGAGGCAGAATGTCCTCTATGAGCAACCGTAGCCAGTCCAAGGCATCAGATGTCAGAGCTGTTCAGGTGCAGAGCGCTGTTGTCTCGCAGCACACGTCCAGGATCTCTGCTGTCTGGGAGTTCTTCACGACATGTGCAGCAGACTGCAGCGTTTGCTATTTGTAAGCTATTTCGGAAGAGGATCAAGCGTGAGAAAGACATCAGACACTTGGGTACCACGTGCTTGAGGCGACATATGACCACCTGCCACGCATCCCGTTGGCACAACACTTTGCATAGGTCCTCCTCCTCATCTGTCTCTACCCCCACTATATGTCCTGCCATGTCATTGCCTACAACCTCCACTGACAGGGATGATGCTACAGTAATGGGTGTACCACGTCCTTCCTCTGAATCTGCCAGCATCCCATCAGCTGCAGATTTATGCAGTCAGATTTCGTTGCCCCAGCTGCTGCAGCGGAAGAAAAAATATTGTCCCAACCATCCACATGCACAACGTCTAAATGTCAGCTTGGCAAAATTACTCGCATTACAGCTGCTGCTTTTCCAGTTGGTGGACTCTGCTTCCTTCTGTGAATTTGCCGAATGTGCTGTACCACAGTGGCAGGTTTCTTTTCACGGAAGGCCATTCCAGCACTATACCAGCACGTGGAGACAATCAGGGTTATTCAAAGAGATCCGAATGGCTGGAGAAAGGTAACCGAATGCTGAAAATCAGCGTTCGGTTACCTTTCTTGACCATTCAGCTATTCAGAGAGCAGTCAATACGCCAAATCCTGGCGAATTGCCTGCACATTCGGTGCCTGTTCGGTGCCTGTTCGAGGGCAGTGATATCCCTATAAAAAAGCACTGCTTCGGCTATTCAGAGAACACAAACCAGCAGTGAAAGGTTCCCGAAATGCCCTGCCATTCGGTGGTTTAATTCGACAAGTAAAGTATCCATGTAATTGGGCAGACTAGATGGGCCGAGAGGTTCTTATCTGCCGAAATTTTTCTATGTTTCTATGTTGATTCAGGAGAATCCCATAGGCTTCTATGTTAAAAATATTCCCGTTTTAATTAAATATCTAATAAACCGTTTATTATAAAATTCTGCAGTAAAGAGTCTCTTTATTTATAGATTTTTTTAGGATATTTTAAGCATTTTTCTGGATTTGTTTTTAAAAAGTCCGATTTTTATTTATTTATTTATTTAAATTTACTTATTTTTTTCTGTAACAGCTCTTTTTATTATCATTCCCTGGACCTCATATGTAAATTTCAGACATTTTCGCTCAGTAGTTTCTTTGCAAACAGCGATTCACTTTTCAATCATTCATGCAAACTGTTTTCCTAATTTATTCACTTCACTCTTCTGCTGTGTCGGCTTTTTCCGGAGGCTTCGCTGCATGTGATCGGCTCCTGTTCGGGTTTTTCCGGCGTCTTCGACGGGTTAATCCAGATGTTTTTACGGGTTTTCAGCGTGCATTCGCCGGGTTTTCGGCAGCTTTTCCCTGCACTTCGACAGCCCTGTGGTGCTTGCTGAATACACAGCAGGGTGGCAGAAATGGGAAAGCCGATTTGCACCGAATTGAAGAGAACGAAAAGTCACCGAACATGCGGTGACTTTTCGAATCTCTTTGAATAACCCTGAATGTTATGGAGTCATTGGGAAAGGCAGTCAGCAGCAAGGTGCACATTACTTTAGACACGTGGTCCAGCAAGCATGGACAGGGCAGTTACATTTCCTTCGTGGCACACTGGGTACAGGGCCGGATTAAGAGCATCATGGGCCTGGTGCTGAAGATTTCGGTGGGCCTTTTTATAAATACTGAGGCACGCACACACTCCGCTATAATACAGAGCACACATACACACACACACTCCATTATATACAGAGCACACATACACACACACACACTCCATTATATACAGAGCACACATACACACACACACTCCATTATATACAGAGCACACATACACACACACACACTCCATTATATACAGAGCACACATACACACACACACTCCATTATATACAGAGCACACATACACACACACTCTCTGCTATATACAGAGCACACATACACTCTGCTATACACATACACTCTGCTATATACAGAGCACACATACACACACATTCAGCTATATACACACACAGCTATATACACAAACAGACACACAGCTATATACACAAACACTCAGCTACACACACTCACTCAGCTATATACACACACACACAGCTATATACACACACACAGCTATATACACACTCTCACCTATATGCACACACACAGCTATACACAAACACACACTCCGCTACACACACACTCCGCTATATACACACAAACAGACACACAGCTATATACATACACACTCAGCTATATACACACACACGGCTATATACACAAACTCAGCTATACACACACAGCTATATACACACACACTCTCAGCTATATACACACACACGGCAATATACACAAACACACACTCCGCTACACACACAGCTATATACACACACACACACTCAGCTATATACACAAACACAAGCACAGCTATATATACACGCACAGCTATATACACACACAGCTATATACACACACACACAGCTATATACACACACAGCTATATACACACACACTCTCAGCTATATACACACACACACACACTCAGCTACACACACACACAGCTATATACACAACACACACACTCAGCTACACACACACACAGCTATATACACACACACAGCTACACACACACACAGCTATATACACACACACAGCTACACACACTCAGCCATATACACACACACACTCAGCTATATACACACACACACTCAGCTATATACACACACACACTCAGCTATATACACACACACTCTCTCAGCTATATACACACACACAGCTACACACACACACACAGCTACACACACACACTCAGCCATATACACACACACACTCAGCTATATACACACACACTCAGCTATATACACACACACTCAGCTATATACACACACACACTCAGCTATATACACACACACACTCAGCTATATACACACACACTCAGCTATATACACACACACACTCAGCTATATACACACACACAGCTACACACACACACACTCAGCCATATACACACACACACTCAGCTATATACACACACACACTCAGCTATACACACACACACACTCAGCTATACACACACACACACTCAGCTATACACACACACACACTCAGCTACATACATGGCACACACTTGCACATATATACACCAGAGTGACATATGTATAATATTAATACACACCACATATATACACCAGAGTGACACATGTATACACCCCACACACACACACAAAATTATTACTTTATCAGAGCAGCAGCAGAAGTGGTAAAATTCAAGTAAAGCAGTGTTTACACCTAATCAGGCTGCTTTTCAGCTTAAGTTGAAGCTGCTATCTCTAAGCAACCTGGATGCCTGTTAGGTAGGGCCCCCCCCTCCCATCCTGGAACTAGTGGGCCAGTGTTTAAATAAGAAGGGGGAGATATTTACAAATCAGTGTGTCCTTATCTTATCTCCGGAGCCGGATCTTCATCACCTTCACGCTGTGCAGGGAAAGGGGCAGCACGTGGCTTCAAAGAACAGCTCCGCCCCTCAGCCTCTGCCCAAAGGAAATGCTGCGTTTCTATTATCTAAGCGCCGGGTTCTGCTGCAGGGCTGATCAAAGGCCTGTGCTGGGTGCACTCGGCACTCACTATCAGCTGGCCGGCTGTGGGCCTATTTTTAGAAGGGGGCCTGGAGCGACCGCTCCATCCGCCCCTATGTTAATCCGGCCATGACTGGGTAACTCTGCTTGCAGCTGGGAGGGATCCAGGACAGGGCTCTGTGCTGGAGCTTGCTCATCCACAACGCCTCCAAAAAGCTGCTTATATGACGTCTAAACAACTTGAGCAAATCTAGACACACAAAAAATTAACACAACATAGCGTTATACTGCAAAACAATGCAATATTCAATTAAGGCCCCCGAGTGAATCGCACTCACAAGATATTTATAGTTATAGGCACATAGAAACATAGAAACATAGAAAAATGTCAGCAGATAAGAACCTTTCGGCCCATCTAGTCTGCCCAATAACATGGATACTTTACCTGGATTTATCTTTTGTTTAGGATAGCCTTATGCCTATCCCATGCCTGCTTAAATTCAATTACTGTTTTGGCCTCTACCACTTCAACTGGAAGACTGTTCCATGTATCCACCACCCTCTCAGTAAAATAATGCTTCCTGATGTTACTTTTAAACCTTTGCCCCTCTAATCTAAGACTATGTCCTCTTGTTTTGCTATTTTGCTTCCTTTTAAATATACTCCCTTCCTCTACCTTATGGATTCCCTTTACGTATTTAAATGTTTCTATCATATCTCCTCTGTCTCATCTTTTTTCCAAGCTGTACATGTTAAGATCATTAAGCCTTTCCTGGTAACTTTTCTCCTTCAAGCCGTACACCATTTTAGTAGCCCTTCTCTGAACTCTCTCTAAGATGTCTATATCCTTCTGGAGATACGGTCTCCAGTACTGCACACAGTACTCCAAGTGAGGTCTCACCAGTGCTCTGTACAGTGGCATGAGCACTTCCCTTTTCCTACTGCTAATACCTCTCCCTACACAACCAAGCATTCTGCTAGCATTTCCTGCTGCTCTATTACATTGACTACTTACCCTTAGATCCTCTGAAATAATGACCCCCAAATCCCTTTCTTCAGATGTTGAGGTTAGGACTGTATCAAATATTCTATATTCAGCCCTTGGGTTTTTACGTCCCAGGTGCATTATCTTGCACTTATCCACATTAAAACTCAATTGCCACAGCTCTGACCATTGTTTTAGTTTACCTAAATCATTTGTTAGTTGGCTGATCCCTCCAGGAACGTCAACCCTGTTGCAAATCTTTGTGTCATCAGCAAAAAGACATACTTTTCCATTAATACCTTCTGCAATATCACTAATAAAAATATTAAAGAGAATGGGTCCAAGTACTGACCCCTGAGGTACCCCACTGGTAACAAGACCTTGCGCCGAATAAACTCCATTTACCACAACCCTAATCCATTCAACAATATTGGAATCCAAGCTCAAAGATTGCAAATTATTGATAAGCCTTCTATGCGGAACAATATCAAAAGCCTTACTGAAATCTAAATAAGCAATGTCTACTGCACCTCCTGTGTCTATTATTTTTGTTACCCAATCAAAAAAATCAATAAGATTAGTTTGGCATGATCTCCCTGAGGTAAACCCATGTTGTTTCTGATCCTGTAATCTATGTGTTTTAAGATGTTCAACAATCCTTTCCTTTAACATGGTTTCCATTAATTTTCCCACTACTGACGTAAGACTAACTGGCCTATAGTTCCCCGATTCCTCCCTACTACCCTTCTTGTAAATGGGCACAACATTTGCTAATTTCCAGTCTTCTGGGACGACTCCCGTTAACAAGGATTGGTTAAATAAATCTGTTAACAGTTTTGCTATTACACCACTGAGCTCTTTTAATAATTTAGGGTGGATCCCATCAGGCCCCATTGACTTATTTGTCTTTACTTTAGACAGCTGCTGCAGAACCTCCTCCTCTGTAAACTCATATGTAAATGTCTCGCTAGAGTTTCCACCTAACTGAGGTCCCTTTCCTTCATCAGACATCAATTGTCTGTAGTTACCCCACTCTGACCATTCAAGTTGCCAATTTGAAAAATTTACTAGCACCCACTCTTTTACCTAAATTTAAGAAAGATAAACCAGTAGATTCTTTTTTAAAACGACCACCAGGTTTTCACAAGTGTGGGAATTGTAAAGCTTGCAAGTATTTAAGAAATAAAAAAATGATCTCTTTCACTTGCAGCAAAACTGGAGAAATTTTCTATATTAAAGATTTTATAAGTTGTAAAAGTAAGGGAGTGATTTATCTCCTCATCTGTGCATGGGGAGCTCAATACGTAGGTAGAACAAAAAGAGAACTGAGTGGGGGCGTGGCCAGCCGCGGAGGTGAACGGACGTGCAGAGCAGGAGCTCCGATGTACCCTGAGCGAATATACGGGTTTTACCGATTTCTCCTTGCTCCCACAGCTTCTTTCTGGCGGCTCCTCTGCGGCGGATCATAGGGAGAAGTGTTCCGGAACCCTTTCTGCCCCCTCTCCGGACCCGCGATCCACGTGCTAGCGGAGCTGACAGTGTCCGAGCGCCATCTTGGAGGCCTAATAGGCGAGTGAAGCCTGATACCAGCCTCGCAGTGCATTGAATCCTGATGGGGAAAAAACCTAAAACCGGCGGGGTGACAGACGATCCCTGCACTCCGGACATTCGGCTCTCACTGGGGGGTGCCTCGATGCGGAGAATACAGCAGTGGCAACACTCGGAGCCACCGGAGGTTAGTACGCCTGGCCCCTCTTCTGCTCCTCCTCACATTTCGTCTGAGATGGCCGATGGCGACATGCCGGCCACAAAACGGGACATTCAGGACCTCTTGGCCAAGGCTAGGCTTTCATGGCAGGCTGAAATCCAAGCCCTCGAAAACACCGTAGCCACTACCCAGACCCAGATGATCGCCGTACAGGCTCGCACGCAGGAGATTGAGGGGGTGCAGGCCGCAACCCTTTCTCAATTGAATGCCCTTCAAGCGCAGGTGGGGAGTCTGCAGACAGCGATGGCGACCCTGGAAGCCCACCATAGGCGACGAAACATTAAGCTACGTGGCGTACCGGAGTCAGTGTTGGACTCTGCCCTACTACCATACGTTACCCACTTTGTTCTGGCAATTATCTCGTCTCGTTCTGACCTTCAGGAACCGGTGTCCTCGGCGATCAGGCTACGGAGAGCTGCGGCAGCCCCGACGGGTGTACCCCGCGACATTATCGTAGTTCTGCGAGACGTCCACGTCCAAATGTTGTTGATGGAAGCGACTCGTAACGTTCCTGCAGTTTCCTTTGAAGGGGCCTCTATTGCGATCTACAGGGACCTCTCTTTCCTCGTCTTGGCAGCCAGACGCCGGTTTCAACAGGCCACTGTGATCCTATGGGCCCATAACGTGCGTTATAGATGGGGGGCGCTCGGCACCTTGCTGATCTCCCATACCGATGGACGTACAGTCACAGCGAACAACCTAGATGACGCACTCGCACATCTCCAGGCTCAAGGTCTAACCTCCGACGCCTCGGGCAGTGAGGGGAGTGAGTTGGTGGTGGGATCCCCTCTCTCTGCCAGGGAACCGGACTGAGTTATTGGGTTCCCTCTTTTTTGGGCTTGTGACGCAGTTTTCGCCATTCTGCGGACACTGTTTTGCTGTTGATTTTTTTTTTTTTTTATTCATTTAATATTTTTTATTTGTTTTGTTCCTGCATTGTATTTGCGGACTTTCGCTGTCCCTCCCCTTTATCTTTATCCCCCCCCCCGTAGAGACATCCACACACCACCTCGTGCTGCAGACCCTCTCCCCCCCCCCTTTTTTTTTTTTTTTTTGGCATTTGGGGCAAACTCGGGGTGTGCCATTGTGGCAGCCACCATGGCTCTGTCTGCCATACCTGGCCCTCGAATGCACCGGCCTTGTGACCTTGCACTTTTCCATGGCCTCCTGCGGTTCCTTAGAACTTCAGGAGTGAGCCAGGAAAGTCACATTTTGGGCCTTTTTTTTTATTTTTTTTATTCTTCTTTCCTCAGGGCCCTGGAGCGCGTTTTGGTGTGTCTCCCCCCCCCTTTTCCCACCTTCCTACTTTGGATACCCCTTTGCCACACTGTTTAGAAGTTGAATTTTTGACGTGACTTTTACGTACTTTGGCCACATGGCTATGCTTTCTTTGCATTTGTTGTACTGCTGATTGGATTTGCAAAATAAAATTTTGAATGGGAAAAAAAAAAAAAGAGAACTGAAAACACATATTTTGGAGCATCTAAATAATATTAAGAAAAAGGTAGACCATAGTGTATCTAATCATTGTAGTAAATGTTCTATGTATAAAGAGGAGAATTTAATATGGATGGGTATTGAGCTGGTATCCCCGGATTGGAGAGGAGGGGATTTTATTAAAGTTCTAGCTAAAAGAGAAAGCAGGTGGATCCACAAAATGAAGACTTGGCATTTTAGAGGGTTAAATTTGGAAATCGATATAGTTAACTGTTTTTAACTTATGTGAATAGGTCTATATGCGCTTTCTCTTGTTATTATATATGTTTTTTAATTATCTATTCTCTGCCTATTTTGTATATCACATTTCTATATATTTCATATTTTTTTCATATATTTAGATATTTTCTCTATATAATTACATGCAATTGCATTTTTGAGACTAAGGCTACGATTTTTGGGAGAAGTTTAAAACGCCAGTAATGATATATGCGTTTTTTCTTATTATATGTTTTATCCTTTTTAATTATCTATTTTCTGCTTATTATGTATATCACATTTCTATATATATATATCATATTTTATAGAAATCTAAAGAGTTTTTTACTTATTTTGTTATATTTTACATATTTAGACATATTTTCTATGTAATTACATGCAATTGCATTCCTGAGGCTAAGGCTCCGATTTTTGAGAGAAGTTCAAAAAACGCCAGTAATGAGATGGAGAATCGCCGGGTAAAGAGGATTTTCAAAGATGGCGATCGGAGCACACACGCATGCGTGGATTAGCGGGAGCTGATTGGACTTTTTGAAAGATCCGTGCTTCTCACCAGCGGATTAGTAAATTAATTAGTCAATTAAGGTAGCCAATTTTCATGGAAAGGGGGGCTATAAAACTGGTGATGAACAGTGGACATGTAGATTCCTGAGGAAGTGGTTGTATACCACGAAACGCGTTGAATCATTTTTGTATTTTATTTTATATTGCCAATAAATTTTTGGAAACACCTGGCAGTGCTTATATCCTTCCACTGACCAAGTACCGAGTGGCTGTAAATACGATTGCATCTTCTGTTGGTTGAAAGCTGTAGCCTCGAATGCATTAGGAAAGCTGCTCTGGAGATCCACGTTCAATTACCCGGCGTATCCAGAGTTTTCCATGAATGGTCAGAGTGGGGTAACTACAGACAATTGATGTGCCTATAACTATAAATATCTTGTGAGTGCGATTCACTCGGGGGGCCTTAATTGAATATTGCATTGTTTTTCAGTATAACGCTATGTTGTGTTAATTTTTTGTGTGTCTAGATTTGCTCAAGTTGTTTTTACATTTTCTGTCTACTTCGAACGCCAAGAGGAGGAGACGTTCTTTGAGCAATAAGATACGTATATCCAGTGATTTATTGGGCTTGTGGAGGGTTGTCACATTTTTTGCATTTTATATGAGGTCTGTCTGCTCCACCACCTCCTCCTCCTTCTCTGTCTCTGGCGAAGTGGCAGTTAAACCGACGCGTGTGCAGGGGCTACGCAATGGCTCAAGCAAAAAGATGCCATACTGTGCTTGAGCTGGTTTGTTTAGGGGACAGGAGCCACACCGGGCCAGAAATTCTGTCAGCTCTGCAGGGGCAGGTGCAGAGATGGTTAACACCACGCCAGCTTGAGCTGAGAATGGTCGTCTGTGATAATGGCAGCAACCTTCTCTCCGCCCTACGCCTGGGTAAGTTGACACATGTCCCATGCCTAGCACACGTCCTAAATCTGGTGGTACAGCGTTTCCTAACCAGGTACCCAGGGCTGGCAGAGCTTCTCAGCCAGACCAGAAAAGTCTGCAGCCAATTCAGACTGTCATTCCCAGCAAATGTTCGCCTGGCAGAAATTCAAAGAGAATTCCACCTTCCCACAAACCGTCTGATCTGTGACATGCCCACCAGGTGGAACTCGACATTAGCAATGCTGCATCATCTGCACAAGCAGCAGAGGGCCATCAATGAGTACCTGTGTGAGTATGGCACAAGGACAGGTTCAGGTCAACTTGGTTCCCCCCCCGCAGTGGCTGATGATCAAGGATGCATGCACTGTACTGTCACCATTTGAGGAGGCAACGAGGATGGTGAGCAGGGACAGTGCATGTATCAGTGACACAATTCCTTTAGTGTTTCTGCTGGATCACACTCTGCCGGGAATTATAGATGTGGCACTAGAGGCAGAGCAGCAGGAGGAAGAGGAGGCCTTCCCTAGCTCTCAAGGCCCCAGTCTTTACGCAGACAGCATTCCTGCAGGTCCTCAGATCAGACAGGAGGAGGATGAGGAGGAGGAGGAATATTTAAGTAGTGGGGGCATTGAAGATGGGGATTCCTCAAGGGAGGGTTTTGTGTGCCCAGAAACCCAAGGACTAGTACATGGCTGGGAGGAGGAAGTGCACGATGGGGTCATCCTCCTCATTGACCAGGAAGACTCGGAAGCTAATGCCACCTCCAACCTACGCTGCATGGGCTCCCTTATCCTGCAAAGCCTGGTAAAGAACCCCAGGATTCGTGCTATCAAGGAGAGGGATCATTACTGGTTGGCAAGCCTTCTTGATCCACAATACAAGGGTAAAGTTGCAGAGCTCATCCTGCCCTCACAGAGGGAGGACAGGATGAAAAAACTTGAGGATGCTCTAAACTTGTGTAACACCTTTACAGGCACTGGTAGGTTACCAAGTGATGACACAGGTGCTTCTGAGGCTGCGGTTGATCAGAGGAAGAGCGGTGAAAGGGGCCGCTTTACTGATGCCTTTTCCAATTTTTTTAGTCCACGACGCCCAGGGACGTGAAATGTAGGCACCCATTGCCAGCGTCTTCACCGTATGGTGCAGGACTACATAGGGGCAAGGGCAGACCTGGATACCTTTTCAGCAGATGATCCACTGGCTTACTAGGTGTTGAGATTGGATCACTGGCCAGAACTTAGCCAATATGCTATGCAGCTACTACGTTGCCCTTCATCCAGCGTGATTTCTGAAAGGACATTTAGTACCGCTGGAGGTTTTGTCACAGACAAAAGAGTGCGTCTGTCCACCGACTCTGTAGATCGGCTGACATTTATAAAAATGAATCAGTCCTGGATCAGCAGCTATCAATCCCCTGATGCTGACGTAACTGAATAGATCAGGGATCTCTTCTGCATTCACAAAACCTCCACCACTGCACTCTTCCACAATAACACAAAGGGGTTACGGTGTGAAGGCACTTGCTGCCACCAAAGGCACAATATTTGGGTGCACTGACGCCTTTACCAGATTCATATCTTTTTAATATAGGACTGCATGGTCCAACCCTGCACTCTTCCACAATACCACAGAGGGGTTACTTACGGTGTGAAGGCACTTGCTGCCACCAAAGGCACAATATTTGGGTGCACTGACGCCTTTACCAGATTCATATCTTTTTAATATTGGACCGCATGGTCCAACCCTGCACTCTTCCACAATACCACAAAAGGGCGTTCAGTGCCGCTGGAGGTTTTGTCACAGACAAAAGAGTGCGTCTGTCCACTGACTCTGCAGACCGGCTGACATTTATAAAAATGAATCAGTCCTGGATCAGCAGCTATCACTTCCCTGATGCTGATGTAACTGAATAGATCGAGGATCTCTTCTGCATTCCCAAAACCTCCACCACTACACTCTTCCACAATACCTCAGAGGGGTTACGGTGTGAAGGCACTAGCTGGCACCAAAGGTCCAATTTTAATGCACCTGTTGTTACTTTCATCCAAAACCTGCATAAGTTTCACCATAATTTAGCCAAAAAATCACTAAACTTGTTCTGCGTGTCCTAAAATGTCTCCTCTTTTCATACAGGCTGCCGTCCCAAGCAGTTGTTTATGAATAGATTAAAGGAAAAACATTTACCGTCATTTGAAATGTAATTTTTTTCTTTTTAAATGTTTCTATACATCCGACAAATCTGCCACTTCACGGGCAGTTTATGGGGACCTCCTAGGCACGATATTGCTTATACTTTTCAGAGGTCCGATATTGTTCTATGTACAATCCTTATTTAATTGATTGCATGTAATATTCAAATTTGCTGAGATTGTAGATTTGGGGTTTTTATGAGCTGTAAGCCATAATCATCACAATTATGACAAATCACGGCTTGAACTATCTCATATATTGGTTTCACCTTTTAAGTTGCATTACTGAAATAAATGAACTTTTGCACAATATTCAAATTTTTCGAGTTTCACCTGTATATGTAAATTCCAGACATTTTCATTCAGTAGTTTTTTTGCAAACAGCGATTCAAATTTCAAACTTTCAAGGGAACTGTTTTGTTTTTTTTCACCCCGTCCGTCTGTGTGTCGGCTTTTTCCGGCGGCTGCTCTGCACTGTGATTGGCGGCTGCTCAGATTTTTCCAGCCTGTTCGGCTTGGTTTTTGCGGCGGTTTCTGCGGGTTTTTGGTGAGTGTTCGGCGAGTTTTCTGCGGTTCGCGGCGAGTATTCCCTGCACTATGGGGGCCCTGCGTTGCTTGCTGAATACACCACAGGGTCGGCAAACTAGGAATCGCCAAATTGTTTTGAAGTGCGGGGAACGAAAAGTCACCGAACGTGCAGTGACTTTTCGGATCTCTGAATAAGGGGTTAACGATTATCCTGATCTGCAAGCTGCTATCTAGACTATTTATGTTATTTATGTTGCTATTTAAGGGATTTCTGCTGCTATCTTTGTATAGGACTTCACTGTGAATTAGGGTACCAACCCTAACTGTACTTTTACTTCTGCATTAGCATTTTTTGGTAATTTCCTTGATTTCAATTGTGATCTAGTACATGTCCTAATTCATACCAAAACCCTGTTTTAACCCTTGCAATTTGCACACTACTCCCATACGAACCACTGAGTGGCACCAGTGATGTACAATATCCTTTCCATATAATAGGGGTACACTCTGAGGGACATATAAGAGGGGTACAAACACACACTGAGGGACACATAACAAGGACACAGAAACAACAGAGATACACATACTGAGGGACACATAACAGGGACACATGCAAAACAGTGGCACACATACTGAGGGACACATAACAGGGGCACACACACAACAGCGGTACACATACTGAATGTGTCGGATATAGGCCATGTACTGGTAGTATTTGGCCATGACGTTAATATTTTTTATGTAATTAAAGTACAGTGCTACGTTATATATGCAGCCTGACTTGATGTGTTCCAGGAGTTAATTAAAAGATTTGAATCATCTTGCACAAAGCAATTAAGCTCCTTTTTAAAGCCATTCGGCCCCAGAGGGCTTCAAAGCATAATCTGAATTACTGGGTGTAAACTTTCTTCATCCAGGGGAAATGGTCATTTGGTCTAAGGGAATATTCTGTGTCCCTCTACAGCAGGGGGGCTAAGATAGCACCTTTTGAGGGGTAAAAGGCAAGCCAATGAGCACATCAAAGACTATTCTCCCAGGCTGAGCGGCACCGTCCGTAACTGAAAATGTATATCAAAAGAAGCAAATGTGTTCCCTTGTGACTAGAAACTCCTTGATTATTTAATCGAAGTTATCATAAAAATTTACTTAGAAGTGAACTGAGCATACCCAAGAATTAACAGGAAAGTGGATTCTGGGAAGGGAAGTAGGCGGGCTGCACCATCCCTTGGTATGACACCAGAGTAGCATAAGAAGTGTATAAATCCCTGACCCAAAGGCCACAATGGGACACATAACAGGAGCACACACACACACATAATAATTTACAAAGCCAAAATACAGTTTTACTGAGTCTTGTTGGGGTGGCGCTTTAAGATACTCTCATACAATGGCTTGAGCCAGCCCTGAAAGGGAGGATGCAGACAGGCATGCTGGGTGCCCTGTGCTGTCTGTATCTGCATACAGGAGCCTTCCCCCGGCTCTCCCCCTTCCTCCTCCGGTACCCCAGCAAGGTGCTCTCCTGTGGGCTCAAAAGATGTGGTCGATTATAACAATCTGCAGGGTAGTAGAACCTTCCAACGAAGCCTCCTGCTACCAGCACATCTCACTAAGATCTTCCTCTATCGCTATGTCAGGGACCCACATAGGATTTCCCAGACGTAGGGAAATAGGGCAGTGGACAGAAAGAGGCTGTGAGCATCACATGTCCTTCAAACCTAGCAGCCAAGGTAAGCCCCCGGTGGCTGATTGTAGGCCTCCCAAACTCATGGGCCACAGTGCAGTGGCTCTCACTGCAGCCCTAGTAGTTATGCCCTGATAAGAGGGGCTATCAATATACATACTGGTCAATTCACTCAAGGTGAAACTCAGGAGAATTGGCAGAAAAGAACAATCTAGACCAAATAGCCGATTTGGAAAGTGAGATAAATGGGAGAATTTTTCTCGTTGATATTTTGGTCTGCAATTTTCTCTTCTGCCAAATCCCCAGAGTTTCAGCTTTAGTGAATGGACCTGATAGTACAGCGCTGTTTTAGGCTAGGGTCAGACGAACGCATTTTTCACGTGCGTTTAGCCGCACGAAATCACGGCCGTGCTAGCAGCAAATGACGTCCAATGCCGGGGAACATACGACGAAGGGCCGCACGAAAGTTCGTCCGTGCAACGCAAGTGGCCAACGAACGCATTTTTTCGAGAATGTCAAACCGCTACTACTGACGTACAGAGTGCGCTGCGGCCGCATAGCGGCGTGTTTGCGTGATTGGGAGACGTCAGACGCTGCACACGTCCGGCCAACATAACGTCCAGACGCAAAAGGGTTTGATTGATGTTCCGTACCAAATCACGTACGAAAATGCGCATCGTATGACCGCTATCGCGGATTCCGTGAAAAAATATGTCCATTCGTTTGAACGCACTTTTTCACGGACAACGTGAAAAATGCGTTCGTCTGACCCTAGCCTTAGAGTGCTTTATAATTAGTATATCACTTAGCCTCTCCTCGTCTAGTATTACCTAGATAAGCACTAGATAAGTGTGAGGGTGTATTTACCTTTCTCTTAGTTTTGATTTGTTTGTTTGTTTTTTTCACTTAATAAAGTTTATGGCACAGTTCTTTATTTAATATTTTTGTTCTTTCTTGGCAAGTTATGGTATGGATATGGTGACCTTCCCCCCCCCCCAATTTTAAACGGACAATCTAGTGGCTCCTTAATAATTTTTTCTACAAATAGTGATTTTTTTTTATTCCAAAATTCTGGCACTTTACTACACAAACTCTATTATGTAAAAAACGTTTTCTTTTCTCCTGATATTGTACTGAGCCAGACACTTCCGGAGCCATGAGCACCATTCCATCTACCTCAACTACTGCGGTATATTTCATGTGCGAGTTATTCCTATACACTTTATCTGATCACAACAATCAAATGTCATAACTACAACAAATTAAAGAAAAAACATACACGCTAAAGTAATTTAAGTACATTTTATTTATTTTAAATATTTGACATTTAAGACAAAAGATTCACCAATGACACAGCACATATATCACTGTAACAAGCAAAAGCCAGGAAGATTCCACTTCTACGTTTCTGATTAGGTTGAAGAAAAATATTTGTCTAATTTTCACTGTGCTTCCTCAATGGTCCATCTCAGAAACCTTTTATAAATGAAATAAATAAAGAGTTAGGAGCACGAACACACGATAGTATATATACTGTTATTTCAGTAATCATTAAGATGTGGAAAAGTGTTTTGGATAAACTAGTTCTAGTTCATTGACTAATGTGAACAAAGATGAAAACCGTGTTAGGTAGCGCTGACTTGTTATATTATTATTTACTCATTTAATAATGTACTGGGAACAAGATTGTGAATTTTACTGCTTATGCCAGAGAAATGTAGTCGTGGAAAAAGATACTACAGATTTTTTTTTTTGAGAAAGGATTTTACCAGGAAGGATACATTGAGATTTCTCTTGTTTTCAAGTATGTCCTGGATGGCGAGTATGTGCCGTTGGGTGTCTTGCCAAGGACACTTACTTGAGAGGTGCTCTTGCTGGGATCGAACCCATGTCTCCACAGGCTCTCTCCACACAGAGTAGTGATGTTACCTCTACTCCACCCAGCCGGTACAATCATAACTTCAGATTAAACAGCCCTTTACAAGCATAATAATGATTCTCCTACAGATGGAGACATTTCAGAATATCACAAACAAAGCTCTACATTTGAACACATGACTTTTTCAGAGCACTGTATAAATACATACTCCAGGTGGGTTTAGGGCAATGTATGTCAACAAACATCACTTCGTTGACAGCATGGGCAAGGAGTTCTACAAATAACAGAAAGAATTTAACTTCTTTCTCCCAGGCAGTCCAGGAATTGGGAATAATTTAATTCAATAAATTGAAATAATAGATTTCTCTTAAAGTAAGAAAGACAGTAGAAGACTTTATTACATTTGCTTGTGGATTGTTGAACCCAGAGACTCACCAAATACAAATGAAGCCAGAAATCCTTTGTACTGAAATGACTTGTCACTAATAAAGTTCAGCATCATGGCATTTCCGGTGGAATTAAATGTTCTGGCTGACTTAGTACCACAGTATTTAACCATGAGAACAGAGGAGGTATCTGCTCCATCATAAATGGAAAGGGAGTCATATATGCAGTTAGGTGCAGATTCCATCATGAAGTCATGTAAGGTCAATGAAATCTAGAATATAATCAGATGAATTAATGAAATTTCAACCTTCATTACAACAAATTTTCCTTTTACAGACTTGACCGAGGAGCCAAAAGAAAATTATCAAAGTGAGATGCCTGTTCCCATGCTGGACTCTACGCATATACTGACACCAGATACTTTACTATTTACAATTTAAACAATGAAAAGATTTAGTAATATCCTGGGTTTCTATATGTGAGTAATTGTACCTTGTATCCTGCTGGGGCTGTGATTTTCCAGATGCAATTCATATTTGGAGAATAGGCAGCCGGGTATCCAGGAGAGGTAAAGTTCTTTCCTGGAGCATAGAAAGCACCTCCACATTGTACTACAGGGTGAATGGTTAGTGTAAGTTACATTCTTCAAATAGAAATGCATAAAGGTTCAATATTCATTATTATATTAGTAATTGAGGTCTGTTTCTCTTGAAACTGAATATTTCTTATTCTAAGGACTATCAGAGCCTATAGACTCCCCATTTCTGTGCCTACAGGCTCCTGAGATGCAAATCCAGCCCGGCTGTGCCCATATTTGAATGTCTCTAGGATTTTAGATGATCTGGGCCGAAATGGAGCATTGTTTCCATAGCTACAGTTAGACATTAGATTAGGGTTAGGTTACTATTTGTGTTTTATTTTAGGATTAACCCTATCATTCTGCACCATTTTTGCTTCATTTTAAGGTAACTGATTCTGCCCCTTCTTTTGATGTAAACGCAACGGAAAACCGGCGCTTAAGTTTTTTTAAAATGTTATTTATATGTTAGTTTCCTCCAATATGTAAGTTAATAAAGAAGTTTTGGCACTTTTTGGGTGGGGGGGGCACTCCAGATTTCTCTGCCTACAGGCTCCTGAGATGTAAATAGACAAGCTGCTCCCTAACATTGACTTAATTACAAGTCAGCCTCTATATTAGCAGCGTGATTCATAGTTGTAGTGGACAGCAATGGAATACCAGCAGTAGAGCTGCACACAGCTCCTGGTGGTCTCTCCTGGAGTTCACAGAACTTACTGGAAAGTCACACGAGATTTGCGGAAGATCGCATATGCAGTATCTCCCAGAAGTGAGTACACCCCTCACATTTTTGTAAATATTTTATTATATCTATTCATGTGAAAACACTGAAGAAATGCCACTTTGCTACAATGTAAAGTAGTGAGTGTACAGCTTGTAGAACAGTGTAAATTGCTGTCCCCTCAAAATAACTCAACATACATCCATTATTGTCTAAACCACTGGCAACAAAAGTGAGTACACCCCTAAGTTAAAATGTCCAAATTGGGCCGAATGTGTCAGTATTTTGTGTGGCCACCATTGTTTTCCAGCATTGCCTTAACCCTCTTGGGCAAAGAGTTCAGTCTCTGAAGGGAGGGGATGTACATGGGAAGTGGGGATGGAGGGTACATGTTGGCATTCATGGTTCCCTCAATGAACCGTAGCTCCCCAGTGCCAGCAGCACTCATGCAGCCCCAAACCATGACACTCCCACTGCCATGTTTGACTGTAGGCAAGACACACTTGTCTTTGTACACCTGGTTGCCGCCACACACACTTGACACCATCTGAACCAAATAAGTTTATCTTAGTCTCCTCAGACCACAGAACATGGTTCCAGTAATTCATGTCTTTAGTCTGCAGGCTTTCTTGTGCATCATCAGCTTCCTACTGGGACGATCGCCATGCAGACCAATTTGATGCAGTGTGCGGAGTATGGTCTGAGCACTGACAGTTTGACCTTCAACCTCTGCAGCAATGCTGGCAGCACTCATATGACTATTTCCCAAAGACAATCTCTAGGTGTGACGCTGAGCACGTGCACTCCACTTCTTTGGTTGACCATGGTGAGGCCTGTTCTGAGTGGAACCTGAGATCTATTAACTCTGGCACATTGATGACGATAAAGATCCTACATGTAACTACATCAAGTAAGAGTTAAGACCACCTATGAATAGGAATCACCCCAGAGAAGAATTTCATTACACCTAAATTCCCTAAAATACCTGCATCCTGTCACTGTGCATATTCAGCCCCTAAAATCCATGAAGGAACATATAACAAAATATCATAAGGACAGTAAGTCAGAACACTAGTTACAGTAACAGTACAGGCCTCATCTGCATGTGTATCTTAGTTCAACATCACTGCTCTATAACTGTAGAGACACAGATTTGAATTCCGGCAAGAGCACCTCTCCAGTAAGTGTCCTAACGGTACATACTCGCCAGCCAGGACATACTTGAAAACAAGAGAATTTTCACTCAGGGTTATTCAGAGAGCAGTAAAAAGCAGGAGAATGACTGGAGAATGGAAAATTCTAAATCGAAATAGCCAAACCAGAAAAATTCTCCCATTTATCTCACTTTCCAAATTGCCTACTTTGACCTAGAATTTTCCATTCTCCAGCCATTCTCCTGCTTTTCACCTCTCTCTGAATAACCCTGAATGTATCCTTCCTGGTAAAATACTTTCTCCAAAAAAAACTTACCTGAGGTATAAGTAGCTTTAAAACCTGTTGCTGTAATTGAAGTATCGCTAACAAACTCAATGAGCATCTGGCTAGTGGAGGAGATAAGTTGTGGGATGAGTCCCATGCCGCAAGTCCTATCCAGCAACACAGGGGATGCCTTGCTGGGACCATCAAAAATCTTAATGTAGTCTGAGACACAGTCTGTCGAGAACTGGACATCAAAGGCGATAAACTGCAAGGAAACCTAGGAATAAATTACATGCAGTGATACTGTTAGGGAAAAATGAAAAATTTTGTAATAACTTATTTTCTAAGTAATATTATAATGCAAATCCTGAAAATATTCAGACTTTTATCTTTAGCAATTACAGACGAAACAGACACCTTCATAAACTTACCACATTGTATAACTCATTCTGCCACGTTATGCTACAATGTAACTACATGACCCACCATTGTGACATGTTAAAAGAGCTAAACTGGCCATCGCTGGAATCCAGACGCACCCGTCACCTTTTCAACCTGGTGTTTAAGAGCTTTTCTGGGAAGCTACCACCCTAAAAGAATAGACTGCTTCCCCCAGCCGTTTCCTCATCCTATAACCTCCGATCCAGGACCTGCACCTTACCTGCAGTACCACAATACAAAAAGAAAGTGGCTTGATCCTCATTTTTCCTATAGAGTACCGAAAATATGGAATAACCTTCCAGACACCATCAAATCTTCCCCCAGTCTAAAGTCCCTTAAGAGATCTCTATTAATATACCTCGATTTAGAATGCATCTGTAAACATGTAACATATTGAGTATATTTCTTGTGTATTTATTTTCTGTGTATATCTGAATATTTGTGTTATTTTTAATATCTTGCATCTTATTACTTTGTATTTCTGAACCCTACTGTAAAAATGTAATGTTCTTGAACCCAGGACATACTTGAAAACGAGAGAAATCTCAATGTATCCCTCCTGGTAAAATACTTTATAAAAATATATGGCACACGATGACAGCAAATTCCCTTTTCTGTATGTAGTAATACATCATTATTTAACATGCAGTGCACAATGCTTTGACTCACCTGCCCAGAAGGGGTTCTAATTAACCAAACGCTGGTGGAATTATTTGGATATGTGGACGGATAGTTGGCTGAAGTCACGGTTCCATTGGCAGAATTGAGCAGCAAACCTGAGTCATCTGAATGAAAAGTGATGTTAAATACAAATTATCATATATCACATTCATGGTTTATAAAGTAATATCAATTTAATGTGACACATATAAACTAACAATATATACCATAAATCATATTTTTATTGTGATAGTTCCTTTAATTCAGGGCCCAAAGATTTTCTACTGCTGTACAAGGCAAGGGGATTGTATAATGCAACATAAGCACAACTGAATGATAAATCTTAACCAAGGTGCTACAGAAGGACTGTAACAATGGGGCTATTGCAGCAGTTGCACACTGGAGCTGAGTGGGATGTGACCACTAAAATCTTCATCTCCAGGTTAATCAAGCCTTTTATTGATTTCTGGTCATACTTAGTTTTTAACTGTAGAGCAAGAGGTAGTTTTACTTCTATGCTTTCTCACTAGACGTACCTTCCTCCACCTCTGTATAACATCACTTATCAAGCTGAACGTAAATACCTAAGTATTGTCATTTGTTTCTGTTGTACGAGATATACTCTGCTTTTATTAAAATGTAAAATCAGTGTTAATGTGTGTGACCAGCCTGAGTGTATATTTATAAATACTCTGTGTGAAAAGAAACAAAAGCATTGATCAAAAGTAGAAAGATAAACAGTTACACAGTTCTTTACTTTTATTGTAGTTAAACTAATGAAATACAGATTAGAAAACAAGAAACACAAATTCCTGAATGTGTAAAGAGGACATGAATCAATACAAAATATCGGGGGAAAAAGCATGTATTGTGAAATAATTTCAGTTGTAGAAAATATCATTCTTACAAATGTGTACAAACCAACACACACGCACAGTATATATACATATTTAATTCTGATTCTGGCCTTGATTTTTGTTTTTTTATGATTTTGCTTGTTTCTTCTGTTTATGATAAGTAATATGTAAAATTTGTCACTCACCGCATTGATAGAGCCTGTTAATTTTGGAAACATCCAGGGGACTCAGGCCAATTCTCTGTCCAATTGGTATAGAGGGGTTAGGTTTAGGCACGATGGTAGCCTGTCCAGAAGTGTTACTGAATGCATTCCTGAGACACATGGAGACATCTAATAAGTAATGCTTGGCTTCAGCATGTCACAGAGCAAAACAGTGCTATACAGAGAGCATGCAATGCAGCAGTGCTATACAGAGAGCATGCAATGGAGCAGTGCTATACAGAGAGCATGCAATGGAGCAGTGCTATACAGAGAGCATGCAATGCAGCAGTGCTATACAGAGAGCATGCAATGGAGCAGTGCTTTACAGAGAGCATGCAATGGAGCAGTGCTTTACAGAGAGCATGCAATGGAGCAGTGCTTTACAGAGAGCATGCAATGGAGCAGTGCTTTACAGAGAGCATGCAATGGAGCAGTGCTATACAGAGAGCATGCAATGGAGCAGTGCTATACAGAGAGCATGCAATGGAGCAGTGCTATACAGAGAGCATGCAATGGAGCAGTGCTATACAGAGAGCATGCAATGGAGCAGTGCTATACAGAGAGCATGCAATGGAGCAGTGCTATACAGAGAGCATGCAATGGAGCAGTACTATACAGAGAGCATGCAATGGAGCAGTGCTATACAGAGAGCATATCATTGACCAGTACTATACAGAGAGGCTATCATGGAATGTTATGGAGAGAGGGTCTAATTAAGCAGACTATTATGAATGTATTACACAGGCATAGTGCAGTGCAGACCGCAGATACACAAATTAAAATTTTGAGCCCCCGCTAGAATAGCACTCACAAGATGTAAGATCAAATCAGGCATATAACGGGTTCTTTTTACCCTCTCTTGGTTAGGATAGATTACCTCCTGCAGTCCCACCGTCTGGAACACCAAAGAAATCCTTCAGATTAGGTCACCGATCGGTATTGCAGGATCCTATATTATCCCTGATGAAGTCTTTCTTGTATTAAAGACGAAGCGCGTTGGATTGTGTTCCAACCTTTTATAATTTATTTTATGTTGTTTTAAATAATAAAAAAAATCTTTGGAGAAGCCCCTGGCTTGCAATTTATTTTTCAAGCTCGGATCCTGCAATACCGATCGGAACCCGTTATATGCCTGATTTGATCTTAAATCTTGTGAGTGCTAATCTAGTGGGGGCTCGATATTTTAATTTGTGTATCTGCGGTCTGCACTATGCCTGTGTAATTCTTTCTTGCAGATCTACTTCACCTTTTTTGATATTTATCCTGCCAGCATTGGGGGGACATTGCTGTTTATTGAAGCCAGCAGATACGTAACGATTCATTTATTTAAACGGGAGCGGTCACACACTTTTTTCCTTTGTATAGTATGAATTATGACTATCAAGTAAAAAGGATGAGAGCACAAATTGTGTTAAACCTACCCAGGATAATGCATCACTGAGCCATAGTCATATTCCAAACCCACATTGTTGGTGTCCATTTTATCAAAGTTTCCAATCTTGTCTGTAAGCAAAAGTACAGATATATGAAGTGATAAAGTGATGTGATGTCAAAACTGCTACATCTGATGTGGATTGGCAAATGGTATAAACTGAATGTGTTTTGGACACTAGTGTGACATTTTCTGTAAAAAAAAAAAAAAGGTTCCTGATATAAACACTAAAAATCCAAAAGGAATGTATTTTATCTACACCAAGGGGTTTCAAACCTCATTATTTAGAGCTGAAACACTCATTGCTGTGAGTTTAATTGATTTTCAGCTTTGTTATACACCTGCAGTCTTTTGTAAATCATTCATATTGTTACATACATTGCAATCCTATAATGTGTATTTCATATAATTTATTTTTCTTATATGTATATAACCGTGTCCTCCTAAAATGAAGATATATGCATTGATCCCTCCTCAGATGTAAAACTAAGGGGAGTTACATTTAATGAACAGACATAACTATTTAATGATTTCTTTAAATTAGTAATTGCAGTGAAAATAATTGTAACAATATACCTGGTTTACTATTGGCTGGTTGCAATCTTGTGACTGTCAATACACTGCACTTGCATCAATAAAGCAAGGAGCAGAATCTGTTGCCTAAGACTTAAGCGAGCATGGTAGAATTATAAACCTAAAAGTAACCCTTACACTAATGCTAACCCTAACGCTAAAACAAGCATAAATGTAACCCTAGCCATAACTCTTACACTAGTGTTAATTTTGCAACTGACATGATTGCACTGATTTATCAATAGAAAAAACTCACTTTTTCATGCCGACAAACTTCCACTATAGGGTTATTCGGAGAGCACTGAAATGTCACCGACATTTTAGTGTTCTCTCGTTCCCTGCACTTCAGGAAATCAAATTCTCCGACCCTGCGGTGAATTCAGCATTCACTGCAGGGTCCCCGGAGTGCAGGTAGCACATCCAAAAATCCACCGCAAAATCGCCGAAAAATAGCATAAAAAAGCTGAAAAATGCAGCCAATACTTTCCGAAGTATCGGATTACTCGGAATCACCGCAAAAACAAGCCGAAGACATCCAAAAACAGATAAATGATCTGCCAAACACAGCACCGACCAACCGCCAGAAAAAGCCGACAAGCCGACAAACGGGGTAAAAAAAAAGGATCGAATTGTCAAAATTGAAACACTGTTTGCAAAAAAACTACTGAATAAAAACGTCTGGAATTAACATTTAGGGTCCTATGAATAATAATAAAAAGGTATTTTACAGTGTCCAAAACAACACTTGTTACATATGCTTCCATCTAACATACAACTACGGCATAGCGGTATAATCTCGATTGTACTCAGTGTGGCCAAATCCACCCTCGCTCGTTCCAAGGTTAGTCCCTCTATGAGAGAAGTCATGTTATCCCTGGAAGATGTATACCATTATGAGGAAATATTTCACAGGGCCCCAAACTCCCTCTCCTCCTTTCAGGACGTGTGGGAGGGATGGAAGTCCTTTGTTTCCTCTGGGAATTTGATATGACTTGTGTTGGTATAAGGATTTTGTTGAGCACCTTTTTTCTCTTCTGTAATTTTGTGTCTGTAGATTATAGTTTATGTATGTGCCTTTATTTTTTGGAAAAAACAGAAAATTTTTGGTTCACTCTATTTCTTAAAGCCACCCGCTACTTTTGCTGTCAGACCTGTCATTACTTGTAGGGTAATGCATGCCTCCTGTCTGGCATTTTGTTTGTTTACGTATGAACCTCAATAAAAAAAAAATTATATGGAAAAACAAAAAAGGTCTGTTACAGAAAATTAAACACTATTTTAAAAAAAATGCTAAAACTTTTTTGTTGAAAAAAAATCCCAAAAAATGCCTAAAAGATCCTAAAAAATAAATAAAGAGACTTTTTGCTGCAGATGAAAAGAATAAACGGTTTATTAGATGTTGGATAAAAACGGGAATATTTTTAACATTGAAACCTATGGGATGTGCCTGATTAAACCTGTCGAATGAAACCACCGAACATCACATCATTCCACTGACATTTCTCTACTGTGCGGTGTTCTCTGAATAGGTTAACCATTGCTTCTCTATGGGGATTTTACTGCCTTCAAACAGGCACCGTATTTGCTGGCCTGCTTTCTGAGTAGCCGAATGGCCACGAAATTGCACAATATGAGAAAATTCACTGTTCGGTGCGATTTCGGGGCCAGATTGTCTCTCTCTGATTAACCCTGTATATTTTTTGAACCACAACATTATTACCATGTCAGTTTTACCGATGGCCACTAGGTGGCGACCTGCCTATAGAACACTATTACAATCTTAATGCTAACGTTAGCGCTCAGCTATGTGAGCGATAACGTTAGATTAAGTGGCCCTAGCTCCAATCGGGGATTGCGATCTTACAATCTTAACACTAACTTTAGCGTTCAGCTATGTGAGCGTTAACATTAGGTCAAGTGGCCCTAGCGCCAATCGGCGATTGCGCTTTTAGCGCGAGTTTACTGTACTTTGCACTCACTATGTTCAACATGGGGAGCGCAAAGAGTATCGTTTGGATTACAAAGTCCTAGCGCTAATTACGCCCGCTGCGGGTAACTGAAAAGTTAACCACAGCTAGAAGCTCGTGCTAACCGATTCTGCTTCTGCAGAATCACTTAGCACCAGCTGTAAAACCCCTCCAAAGTTCAGATACTCTTCTGGAGGGAGACTGGGGGAAACAAAGTTCCCAGCGTCCCCCCACCATCACTCCGCAGACCTGCAGGATCTCGCGAGAGGTGCAATCCTGAAGGTCAGCTGACCCGGCAGCACATGCCTCCAAGGAGGACTCCAAGAGGGGATACTTGTGGCGGCGGGACAGCGCTGCATTACGGGGCAGGCTGCTTAATCAGTGCCTGCCCTTTATTATGGAGCTGAAACAGAGATGCTAAGAGGAAACCTGCAGGCGCACATTATCTACCTTTAGCGTCCCCCGGTTTAGAAGGCAAATTGTAAAACTGCCCCTTGTTTCTTACCTGGTGAGATAAATTGGGTCATTATGGTGACAAAGTCATCCCGGTCACTCCTGGATTGCTCATGGAAAAAACCCACGTTGTCATAGGCGTGCGCACGGGGGGTGCCGGGTGTGCCTAGGCACACCCTAATCCCATCCACGGCACACTCTGGTGGTCTCCAATGCGATCTGTGCTTGCCGCGCAGAAAGCAAAGCATGTCCCTCACTGGATTCAGGCGCTCACTGACTGTGTCAGAGCAGAGCCGGCGCTCTGCTAACACGTCAGAGAGTGCCAGAGGTCAGCTGACGTGAGAAGACGGTGCTAAGCAGGTGAGAAGTGGAACCCTGCCCCACTCTGTAGCTGGCCTCGCTCTCCTTGCTTACTCCAGTCCAGGCCTCTTTGGGTAGAGCGGGCAGAATTCTGTGGCCTCACATCACCACTGCAAGGAGATATGGGGGTAAAGAGTTGAGCAGGCAGCTTTAACACTGGCTGCTCTACTACTAAGCACTAACCAGCATGGCTGTGCGAAGGCTGGCCGCTGGACAGTGCGGCTACGTGCTTCACCCTGCTGACCACCTGCTGCTGGGAGGCATACATCCTCTGGAAGTGCTTCAGACCTCCCAGCAGAGAGCTACTTCCCCACCAACACTGTCAGCAGCTGGAGGTGAAAGAGCAGGGTCGTGGCGGGAGACATTGCTAGAGAATGGTCTCCTCTTTCCAGCAGCAGCATGGGGACAGTGCAGAGCCCTCAATCAATTCATATACTGCTGCCACCCAGATTTTTTTTTATTTATTTTTTTATCTTCCCTTTTGTGTGCTCTGGTCCTGAAATAAGCAGAAACCTGCAGGGTGAGCTGGGGAAAGATTCAGCTCAAACAGGCACTGAACACTTAACTGTTTCCTTCCTGCCTCACCCTTCTTTAAATAGGGGGATGTTAATATATTGTAATGTTTAAAGAACCATTTGAGTACCAGCCTGGCACTGCCAGGGGTTTCCATCCTCTCCCCTATATACACTACAGTATCTGCCATATTACACCTGGTACTTTCATTGATCTGTACAACACCACAGTATAGTGGCACTCCTACATCTTTCTCTACTATTCAGCACAGCAGACTGTCAGCTTTATAGACAAGGATTTAGGTCCTGATGAAAGTTTTGTTATAAACTGAGACCTTGTCTATAAAGCTGACAGTCTGCTGTGCTGAATAGTAGAGAAAGATGTAGGAGTGCCACTATACTGTGGTGTTGTACAGATCAATGAAAGTACCAGGTGTAATATGGCAGATACTGTAGTGTATATAGGGGAGAGGATGGAAACCCCTGGCAGTGCCAGGCTGGTACTCAAATGGTTCTTTAAACATTACAATATATTAACATCCCCCTATTTAAAGAAGGGTGAGGCAGGAAGGAAACAGTTAAGTGTTCAGTGCTTGTTTGAGCTGAATCTTTCCCCAGCTCACCCTGCAGGTTTCTGCTTATTTCAGGACCAGAGCACACAAAAGGGAAGATTAAAAAATAAATAAAAACAAATCTGGGTGGCAGCAGTATATGATTGAGGGCTCTGCACTGTCCCCATGCTGCTGCTGGAAAGAGGAGACCATTCTCTAGCAATGTCTCCCGCCATGACCCTGCTCTTTCACCTCCAGCTGTAGTGTATATAGGGGAGAGGATGGAAACCCCTGGCAGTGCCAGGCTGGTACTCAAATGGTTTTGCTGTATGATATCCATGGCATATTTGGTGACCCTGTCAGCCCTACACTTTGTTTAATTTTTATCACTAAGTGTACTCTGTATTTTTGGCTCAAATCCCACTTTTCTGCTTTCCTTTCCTAATATTTCCTCATTTAGAGGCCCCTCCATATATTCAGGGTGTGGTTGGGTTGTCTTTTTAGGGGTTCCTCCATATATTCAGGGTGTGGGGGTGTCTTTTTAGGTGCCCCTCCATATATTCAGGGTGTGCGGGTGTCTTTTAAGGTGCCCCTCCATATTTTCAGGGTGTGTGGGTGTCTTTTTAGGTACTTCTCCATATATTCAGGGTGTGTGGGTGTCTTTTTAGGGACTTCTCCATATATTCAGGGTGTGTTGGTGTCTTTTTAGGGGCTCCTCCATATATTCAGGGTGTGCGAGTGTATTTTTAGGGGCTCCTCCATATATTCAGGGTGTGTGGGTGTGTTTTTAGGGGTTCCTCCATATATTCAGGGTGTCTTTTTAGGGGTTCCTCCATATATTCATGGTGTGTGGGTGTCTTTTTAGGGATTCCTCCTTATATTCAGGGTGTGCGGGTGTTTTTAGGGGCTCCTCCATATATTCAGGGTGTGGTGTGTGGGTGTGTTTTTAGGGGTTCCTCCATATATTCAGGGTGTGCGGGTGTATTTTTAGGGGTTCCTCCATATATTCAGGGTGTGTGGGCGTCTTTTTAGGGGTTCCTCCATATATTCAGGGTGTGTGGGTGTCTTTTTAGGGATTCCTCCATATATTCAGGGTGTGCGGGTGTTTTTAGGGGCTCCTCCATATATTCAGGGTGTGCGGGTGTGTTTTTAGGGGTTCCTCCATATATTCAGGGTGTGCGGGTGTATTTTTAGGGGTTCCTCCATATATTCAGGGTGTGTGGGTGTCTTTTTAGGGGTTCCTCCATATATTCAGGGTGTGTGGGTGTCTTTTTAGGGATTCCTCCATATATTCAGGGTGTGCGGGTGTTTTTAGGGGCTCCTCCATATATTCAGGGTGTGCGGGTGTGTTTTTAGGGGTTCCTCCATATATTCAGGGTGTGCGGGTGTATTTTTAGGGGTTCCTCCATATATTCAGGGTGTGTGGGTGTCTTTTTAGGGGTTCCTCCATATATTCAGGGTGTGTGGTGTCTTTTTAGGGATTCCTCCATATATTCAGGGTGTGCGGGTGTTTTTAGGGGCTCCTCCATATTCAGGGTGTGTGGTGTGTTTTTAGGGATTCCTCCATATATTCAGGGTGTGTGGGTGTGTTTTTAGGGATTCCTCCATATATTCAGGGTGTGTGGGTGTGTTTTTAGGGGTTCCTCCATATATTCAGGGTGTGCGGGTGTCTTTTTAGGGGCTCCTCCATATATTCATGGTGTGTGGGTGTGTTTTTAGGAGTTCCTCAATATACTCAGGGTGTGCGGGTGTCTTTTTAGGGGTTCCTCCATATATTCAGGGTGTGTGGGTGTGTTTTTAGGGGCTCCTCCATATATTCAGGGTGTTCGGGTGTGTTTTTAGGGGTTCCTCCGTATATTCATGGTGTGTGGCGTCTTTTTAGGGGTTCCTCCATATATTTAGGGCGTGCGGGTGTCTTTTTAACAGCTCCTCCATATACTCATGGTTTGCAGGTGTCTTTTTAACAGCTTCACTAACCTCTGAATTGCCAACAGTGAATTTCACCATATCTGCAATTTCCAGGCAATTCGTCTATTCGCTAAGCCAAATAATGGTCAATTTGCTGCAATTCGGAGGCACCGAAATTGTCCCATAGAAGACTAATGTGTCTCTATTCACAGAATGCTGAATTGCACCGAAATGGGTGCGTGTGTATGTGTAAATATATATGTATATTATATATGTGCACACCCTAATGCAATAGGCTGCGCACGCCTATGCACGTTGTGTTCGAGTTCATGCTGAATGGTTCCTCTGGACATACAGGAACCTGAATCTAGATACACCTGCTGTTCTCCTCCTATCCGGCCAATGAAGGAAGCACAGATCCTGCAGGGAAAGTCAGATTATTTGCAGCAATTTATATTTAAAAAAAACAGCTGATTATAAGTAACAGAATCTTCCTTTAAACTGCAAAATCTTTCCTGTTTCAGTGAATCTCTGTGTGCAAGATGTGAAATGTGTGAGGGCTTTAATGTCAATTTATTTGTGATGGAATCAGAAGGATGCCCTCATTTAATTACAATATTATGGTGCAATAATAAATATATAGAAACATATAATCAGTGCATTAAACCAGTACAGGAACTCTTTACTAGATTGCATGCGGAAAGGATAATTTTACATGCAGGTCTATTCAAAGAAAGGTGAAACACAGGAGAATGAAAAACACACAGAACAGTAGGACTGATATATAAGCCAAATTTCGGCAGACAAATGGGCTTAACCCTAGACTTAAGGTAATTGAAAAACAACTTTATTAATGCAACTTTGCAAGACACACTAAAATTTTAAAATGCATAAACAATTGTGAACAGTAACACAACTTGAGTGGGCACAAATATAGAGTCACAGCATTGAAAGGGATCTCTTTTTCTGGTTGCTGGAGTTAATGGTCAGCTAGTAATGATTATTACTTTATAACGCTTAATTATCCAGTTTAATGACCATTAGTCTCAAGAAATAGAACAATGCAAGGGCGCGATCTGTGGACTATAACGATTACAAAAACATAATCAGACATTAAATATTTCAGAACTTTAGTGGTTGGTACGCAGTCAGAATTGATGCAATGTCTGAATTGCACTTATAATGTATCTAATCAGTGGGTAGGACCAATTTAAAGATTCAGATTCAATGGGCATGAAGTCAATACTCTGTGAAACACGGCTTGTGCCAACAGAACACGATATGTGAATTATAAAATTTCATGGCCCATAAATGATTAATATCGATTGTGTGATTAGTATACAATATAAGTTAGTAAATATTTCTGGATTTCAAAAGGTGGAATGAACCGTTATTGCGTAGCTCGTCATAGAGTATTGAAAACACTTGAAAAATTATACTGTAAAACATGCAGTTTTATTTTTTGCAAAAATATTCTTGGTTATGACCATTAACTCCAGCAACCAGAAAAAGAGATCACTTTCAATGCTGTGACTCTATATTTGTGCCCACTCAAGTTGTGTTACTGCTCACAATTGTTTATGTATTTTAAAATTTTAGTGTGTCTTGCAAAGTTGCATTAATAAAGTTGTTTTTCAAACTCAGGAGAATGACTGGAGAAGTGAAAATTCTAGGTCAAAGTAGCCAAACCAGAAAAATTCTCCCATTTATCTCACTTTCCAAATCGGCTATTTGGTCTAGATTGTTCTCTTCTCCTGCCAGTTCTCCTGATTTTCACCTTTCTCTGAATAACCCTGATGGTGTATTACCACTTCCTGTTCAGAAACACAAATATTTTAGAATGGCCAGCATTGCATGGTGACATCATTCATATAGATGGGAATAGCAGAACATACCCCCCTGTAGACAGAATACTGATGAAATCTTTCTCTGTCGTTCTTGGCACAAAGCGTATACAGGTCAAGGTGTGAAACTCCTGCAAGGAGTTCTGGAACAAACTGACTTGCTGCTGACCTAAGAGGAGGAAATTCTATTTAGTTAAACAAGATGTTTTATAAAATTAATTCCTTATATAAATGATAAAGTCTGGGCACTCACTGTAACCAGAGGAAAGGTTATAAGGTATTAGAACAGTCCCATCAGCAGATTTGGGCCACAGGCAGCTTACACAATTTATGGCACTGCGACCACGGGGATGGATGAGAATGTCCCCCTCCATCATTGGTATGTCACTGTCTGGAATGAACATTAGGAGAAGAAACAGATTAACTATGCATTTCATTTTATTTTTATAAGGTTTATTATTACAGAAGTCACTTGCACATCACAGCAATTCAAAGAACTGCATCACAGAGCTCTTGTGCTACATTCCCCATATGCAGCAAGGAACTCTGGGTAAGACATTCAAATAAAATCTGTCTCACTATTTTTGCATCCCAGGTCTGTTTTCACACAGAACCCTTCAATCACTGCCATGCCATACTAGATGGCTTTTGTTTAGCAGAGATCAGGTTTAGGCAACTGGTCAAAGCCACCACTGGACAGCACTGTTTCGGGTTTATTGGACCCTTGTCAGCAGAGGCTAGGCATGACCAGTTGCGGTGGATGCTTGGACCCGTATTGTAAATCAGTACCTAGGTGGGTTATTATTATTATTATTATTCTTTATTTATAAAGCGCCAGCATATTCCGCAGCGCTGTACAATAAGCACAGTATAGACAGGGTTACAATACATTGAACAACATTTGACAAACAGTACAGGAGGAGATGAGGGCCCTATTCCCGTAGGAACTCACAATCTAGGAGGGTTGGGGTTGGAAACAAGAGGAGAGGACTGTAAGGTGAGAGTGATTGATGGTTGTGTCAGTGAGTTGGGTGGTAGACTTCCCTAAATAGGAATGTTTTAAGGGAGCGTTTGAAGCAAGAAGAAGTTAGGGGAAAGTCTGACAGTACGAGGGAGAGCGTTCCAGAGAGTGGGGGCTGCGCGTGAGAAATCCTGCAGTCTATCATGGGAAGAGGTGATGCGGGGAGAAGCTAGGCGCAGGTCACTATTTGACCTTAGGGAGCGGGCTGGGGTGTATTTGGTGATTAGTGAGGACAGGTAGTGGGGAGCTGAGTTAGTGAGGGTTTTGTAGGTAAGGATAAGGATTTTGAACTTAATTCTGCAGTGGATGGGGAGCCAGTGAAGGGACTCACAGAGGGGAGCGGCAGAGACAGAGTGGCGGGTGAGGTGAATTAGCCTGGCAGAGGCGTTCAGGATGGATTGTAGGGGGGAGAGGCGGGACAGAGGGAGGCCAGATAAAAGATTATTGCAATAGTCGAGTCCGGAGATTACCAGGGCGTGTATGAGTTGTTTTGTGGTGACAGCGGTAAGAAATGGCCGAATTCTGGAAATTTTACGCAGTTGGTATCGGCAGGAGGAGGAAAGAGACTTGATTGGGTTGTGGTGGAGGACGAAAAATTAGATAAAAAGCCTCCACGCAATAACCAATAAGGTTTATTATTGCAGAAGCACATCACAGCAATTCAAAGAACTGCATCACAGAGCTCCTGTGATATGCAGGTCAGGTCTTACATGGATCAGTGTGGGTCACACTGCCCCAAGTGGCATTATTCCTACTGATTTCAAGGGCGAAATTTACCTGCTGGGGGTGCAGAGGCCTCAAATAGTACAAGAGCACATGGGACCTGCTCCCATATGCTCGCTCTCTCTGCAAATGAAGTGTCAGTGTAAAACTGACCATTGATCAGAGAGAGGTATAGGAATATGATCCCATGCTTTCTCCTGGCTGAATGAGTGGACTTGGCACTGTACACCGCCAGAAGCTGTCCATGATCCATCCCACAAATTCGGCATTGTCCACCAGCTATGGTGAGGTGATAGCATAAGAGACCACCAGTCTGGACAGTCTGAAGAGCAGTTGTGCAATGAAGCACAATAGCACATAACAGGCTTAGCATTTCAAATCCAGCATCCACCAGGTGGCTGACATGGTGCAAATAATATTTTTAAAACTTCAAATAACATAGTGTGTATGAGGATACCTGCGCACATTAACAGACAGGTTCTGGACAGACCTCTTTACAGGATATGAAGTCTGTGGTTTAAGAGGGCTATGGTACTGAAATGAGGTCAGATTGCTGTATGGAGACTGACATTGGATGTATGGGGTGTATGAGGACTGCTCCTCAATTAACCAGTGACATGCTACACTAACTTAACCCTCCACCCCACATGCAAATTTTTATTTTAAACATAACAATAGGCTGAGTTTTAGCAAATACTGATGATAATTGTAATACGTATCAATATATTTCTGGTGATTTAATAAGTAAACATGAGATTGGAACCTAATAAAAGTTTCTCCGTGAGGGCCAAATGGGAACTTGTCAGGTTCCATACCGCCGCTCCTGGGCTGCGCTCCGGTCCGGGCACTGGCGGGCATTCCGACGCTCGTAGCGTCCATCAATCCTCCTCCCTCGTGGCCAACCTGCAGAGTGAAGCGCGCGTGCGCACGTTTTCCCGGGCTAACAAAGGGCGTCGTACGCTGGAACGCTCGGGACGGCCGACGGCAGTTCACACGTTCATCAGAGACCGCCCGAGAGGTTCCCCATAAAGAGTCGCCTTGGCTGATAGTTCAGTACTAGTTTATTCTAGTCTGTTGCGCTGTTTATTACTTGTTTCCTGAGACCGTGATTCTGACCCATGCCTGGATATATTACTACGCTGCCTGCTTTAACCCTTCGAACCTCTGCCTGGATATATGACTACGCTGCCTGCTTTAACCCTTCGACCTCTGCCTGGATATATGACTACGCTGCCTGCTTTAACCCTTCGACCTCTGCCTGGATATATGACCACGTCGCCTGCTGTAACCCTTCGATCTCTGCCTGGAGATATTGCTACGCTATCATACCGCTCAGCTATAGGTACATCTTGCATATTGGCTCCAACGCTGCCACCGCTACGTGCACCCCTGACATAATAAACTAGTATACTATGGAACCAGCAAGTGTACCAGAGACTCTAGCCGCCATTGCTCAACAGCTCAATATATTGACCCAATCTGTGCAGGCTTTGGAAGCCAATCAAACAGCAATGCAGGTACACCAAGATCGTCTGGAACAAGGATTAGCGAGCAGCAGTACCTCACGGCCTATGGCCGAGCCTCCAACGCTCCCTCTGGATAATGCTGCTATGGGTCCAGAACCTTACGTGTCACCACCCGAGAAATTCGATGGAGATCGAAAACAGTTCCGCTGTTTCATAACGTCATGTCAGATAATGTTTTCCCTACAGAGACGGACCTATAACACCGACTTCGCACTAGTCAGATCAGTGATATCGCTACTAACAGGTCGGCCTCAACGATGGGCTCATCATTTGCTACAAACTCATAATCCCTTATTGAACAGCTGGAGCACTTTCTATAAAGCTATGGAAGAGATGTATGATGACCCCCACAGGGTAACCAATGCGGCTCAGGCTCTCGACAACCTAAAACAAGGGAGAAATGATGTAGAAGAATATATTACAGACTTCAAACACTTGGCCCTCGAATCAGAGTGGAATGAACCAGCACTCATAGCTCAATTCCGGAAAGGATTGTCTGAAGCGTTGAAGGACGAGCTAGCAAGAACTGGGTTACCTCCGTCATTGGACAAGACTATGTCCTTATGTATTGAAATCGACCGTCGAATACGAGAAAGGCGCGCTGAACGCGCCAACACTCATCAGTCCACACCTGTAAGAAAACCCGTCATTCCACCACCTTCCATGTCCTCTATGCCACCCGATAATGATGAAGAACCCATGCAAGTTGGGGCAGCTAGAGGGCCTTGACAGAAGCCGAGAAGTCAAGGAGACGTTCCTTAGGCCTCTGCATGTACTGCGGCCGTGCAGGGCACCAAGTCCGGGAATGTCGCAAGAAGCCTAACACCCGTATGGGTAAGCCTTTATTATTATTATTATTATTCTTTATTTATAAAGCGCCAGCATATTCCGCAGCGCTGTACAATAAGCACAGTATAGACAGGGTTACAATACATTGAACAACATTTGACAAACAGTACAGGAGGAGATGAGGGCCCTATTCCCGTAGGAACTCACAATCTGGGAGGGTTGGGGTTGGAAACAGGAGGAGAGGACTGTAAGGTGAGAGTGATTGATGGTTGCGTCAGTGAGTTGGGTGGTAGGCCTCCCTAAATAGGAATGTTTCAGGGAGCGTTTGAAGGAAGAGAAGTTAGGGGAAAGTCTGACAGCACGAGGGAGAGCGTTCCAGAGAGTGGGGGCTGCGCGTGAGAAATCCTGCAGTCTATCATGGGAAGAGGTGATGCGGGGAGAAGCTAGGCGCAGGTCACTGTTTGACCTTAGGGAGCGGGCTGGGGTGTATTTGGTGATTAGTGAGGACAGGTAGTGGGGAGCTGAGTTAGTGAGGCTTTTGTAGGTAAGGATAAGGATTTTGAACTTAATTCTGCAGTGGATGGGGAGCCAGTGAAGGGACTCGCAGAGGGGAGCGGCAGAGACAGAGCGGCGGGTGAGGTGAATTAGCCTGGCGGAGGCGTTCAGGATGGATTGTAGGGGGGAGAGGTGGGACAGAGGGAGGCCAGATAAGAGATTATTGCAATAGTCGAGTCGGGAGATTACCAGGGCGTGTATGAGTTGTTTTGTGGCGACAGCGGTAAGAAATGGCCGAATTCTGTAAATATTACGCAGTTGGTATCGGCAGGAGGAGGAAAGAGACTTGATGTGGGGGATGAAGGAAAGAGCAGAGTCAAGTGTAACTCCAAGACAGCGAACTTGGTTTGATGGGGAGATGGTGATACCCTCCACCGTGATCGAGAAGTCAGGAGGTGGGGCGGCATTAGAGGGAGGAATAAGTAGGAGCTCAGTCTTTGACATGTTGATCTTTAGGTGGTGGGAGGCCATCCAGGAGGAGATGCCAGATAAACAGTCACTGACTTTGGAAAGGACAGGGGGAGAGAGATCAGGGGTAGAGAGGTAGATCTGAGTGTCATCAGCGTAGAGGTGGTAATTAAAGCCAAAGCTGTTGATGATTTTGCCCAGGGAGGAGGTGTAGATGGAAAAGAGCAGAGGACCAAGGACAGAGCCTTGAGGTACACCAACAGATAGAGGCAATGAGGAGGAGGAGTTACCAGCAAAGGACACACAGAAGGACCTGTTGGATAAATAGGAGTCAATCCAAGCAAGTGCAGTGTCACCGAGACCCAGAGAGTTGAGGGTCTGTAGAAGGAGGGGGTGGTCAACAGTGTCAAAAGCAGCCGAGAGGTCAAGCAGGATGAGAATAGAATAGTGGCCGTGTTTTTTAGCAGTTAGGAGGTCGTTGGTGACTTTGGTGAGGGCAGTTTCAGTTGAGTGTAGGGGACGGAAGCCAGATTGCAGGGGGTCAAGTAGGGAATTGGAGGACAGGAAACCAAGATGAAACCCTTCCTGCCTTTGTATCCGTCAAAAGCATCCGCACTGTCATGTCCACCCACCTCATAGTACCCTTGTCTTTACAGTGGGATGGCCATACAACCACGCTCAACGCCATGATTGATTCTGGGGCCAGCGGCTGCTTCTTGGACACTGAGGTAACACAGACCCTCGGAATACCTACTACTTCTAAAAAACAGCCTTACCCCATCCAATTGTTAGATGGAAGCACTCCTCAATCAGGTCCCTTGACCAAAGAAACTATACCTCTCCTAGCCACCATAGGGGAGCAACCACAGGACACACTCATCTTTGATATCGTGCCTTCACCAGTGTTCCCAGCCGTCCTTGGTCTTAACTGGTTAAGAAGAATCAATCCTACTATCGATTGGACTAGTAACACCGTTACCTTCAACCAGAAAGACTTCTCTACAACCGTCGAAATCCCTCAAACAAAGATCCATACTGCAGCTATGTGCACAGAAATACCCAAGGCTTATCAGGACTTGCATAGTGTGTTCGAGAAGAAAGGGGCAGACGATCTACCACCATTCAGAACCTATGACTGTCCAATTGATCTACTACCTGTTGCTCCCATTCCTCACGGCAGAATATACCCGTTGTCCGAACCAGAATTGGAGTCTCTCAAAGAATACATATCAGAGAACCTGAAAGAGGGTTTTATACGTCCCTCGACATCTCCTGCAGGAGCACCCATCTTCTTCGTAGGAAAGAAATACGGGGGTCTTCGCCCTTGTGTGGACTTGAATGTGCCTTGAATAATATTACAATTAAAAACAAATATCCTTTGCCTTTAATATCCGAACTCATGGATCGATTAAGAACCTCGTCAGTGTTTACTAAACTTGATTTACGAGGCGCGTACAATCTGGTGAGAATACGAGACGGGGACGAGTGGAAGACGGCCTTCAGGTCCAGGTATGGACATTTTGAGTATTTAGTAATGCCATATGGTCTCTGCAATGCTCCTGCTACGTTTCAGAGATTTCTCAATGATATTTTCCAAGACATACTGGACTGTTACGTAATAGTATATTTGGATGACATATTAATTTATTCTGACACGGCTGAAATGCATAGGGATCATGTACGAACTGTATTGCTACGTCTATTGAAACACAAACTGTATGTAAAGCTGGAAAAATGTTTATTCGATACACAACGCATTGACTTTCTTGGTTTCATCATTACCCCCGGGCACATCCAGATAGATCCAGCCAAGATAGAAGCAGTCACGGATTGGCCAGCTCCTGCCAACAGAAAGGGGGTCCAGTGTTTTTTGGGTTTTTGTAACTTTTACAGAAAATTCGTAAAGAACTTCTCCAAGATAGCCAAACCATTGACTGACCTAACCTGTATCCATACCCGTTTTTCTTGGTCTACAGCAGCCCAAGACGCTTTTGATCTATTAAAAAGAACTATCACTACCGCGCCTATCCTCTCGATTCCCAATCCTTCTCATCCGTATATCCTAGAGGTAGATGCCTCGGCTTTCGCTGTTGGAGCCGTTTTATCTCAAAGACAACAAGAAACTGGAGTAATGCACCCTATATCATTTTATTCTAAAACCCTTTCCGCAGCCGAAAAGAATTATGACGTCGGAGAGAGAGAATTGCTGGCAATCAAACTGTCTCTGGAAGAATGGCGTCATCTCCTTGAAGGCGCTCACCATCCAGTGTCCATCCTTACTGACCATCGGAACTTGGAATACCTACAACAAGCACGCAGATTGAAACCGAGACAAGCACGATGGGCTCTTTTCTTCAGTCGGTTCGACATGCATATCACATACAGACCTGGTAGCAAAAAACGGGAAAGCCGATGCCTTGTCAAGAGCTAAAGATAACATTCAAGTAATCAATGATGATTTCATACTACCCAGAACCTGTTTTGCCACGATTAAGTTATCACTCTGGGACGTAATAAAGAAGAACACACCCCCTATCGATCAAACGATTCCTTCAATGGCACTAACCCGCGCAGAACGGATTCCTGTTCCACCATCAGAAGGTATTCATGCCGTCCGCAGCAGTACTGTCTGTACTTCAATATTGTCACGACTCCCCTAGGGGGTCATGGGGATAAACACAAGACACTGGATCTGATAACCGTTTCTTCTGGTGGCCTCGTCTACAGAAAGATACCGTATCGTATGTGAAGAATTGCCCAGTATGCATCAGAGCCAAAGTCTCCCACCAGCGTCCACAGGGTTTGCTTCAACCGTTGCCTGTTCCTCAGATTCCTTGGGAGGATATATCTATGGACTTTATAGTCGAGCTACCCGCATCCGCCGGATATAACACCATAATGGTGGTAATTGACAGATTCTCCAAGATGGCTCATTTTTTACCCCATGCAGGAATACCCACGGCAGCACAGACCGCATCATTGTTTGTTCGAGAAATATTCCGGTTACATGGACTACCCTCTACCATTATATCCGATAGAGGGTCTCAATTTACTTCTCTTTTTTGGAAAGCCTTTTGTAAAAATCTCCATATGCAGCAGAGCCTATCTACTGCATATCATCCTCAGACCAACGGTCAGACCGAGCAAACTAATGGCACCCTGGAACAATATTTACGATGTTTTACTTCACATCTCCAAGACGACTGGGCGGAGCTGTTACCCATTGCAGAATTCGCATACAACAATCAGATCCATCGTTCTATCAATTCTTCTCCCTTTTTTGTCAACTACGGTCAGCATCCGGTGATGTTTCCTGGTTCTCCTTTAGTTAGCAATATTCCTTCCTTGGATCAGCGTATGGCCTGTATACACGACGGCTTTAAACAAGTCAGATCTGCTCTTCTATCAGCTCAACGTTCCTACAAGTGTTATGCCGATCGCCACCGGGTTCCTGCACCCTTATATAAAGTGGGTGATCTGGTGTGGCTGTCTTCCAAACACGTGACGCTGAATTGTCCTTCACGAAAGTTGGGGCCTCGCTTTTTGGGTCCTTTTCCGATTAACAGGGTTGTTTCTTCTTCGGCAGTACTGCTTCGCTTGCCTGATGAGTACAAGATCCACCCGGTTTTCCATGTATCTCTTATCCATCCTTCGGAACCAGATCCATTCCCTGATCGCACTCCTTCCCGTCCAGGTCCTGTAGTGGCGGTGAACGATGATGAGTATGAAGTACAGGAGATATTGGATTCCCGTTTCCGCCGTCGTCGCCTAGAGTATCTGGTTCACTGGACTGGTTATGGCCCCGAGGAGGACTCCTGGGTTTCCGCCGCTAAATATTTTTAAAACTTCAAATAACATAGTGTGTATGAGGATACCTGCGCACATAAACAGACAGGTTCTGGACAGACCTCTTTACAGGATATGAAGTCTGTGGTTTAAGAGGGCTATGGTACTGAAATGAGGTCAGATTGCTGTATGGAGACTGACATTGGATGTATGGGGTGTATGAGGACTGCTCCTCAATTAACCAGTGACATGCTACACTTAACCCTCCACCCCACATGCAAATTTTTATTTTAAACATAACAATAGGCTGAGTTTTAGCAAATACTGATGATAATTGTAATACGTATCATATATTTCTGGTGATTTAATAAGTAAACATGAGATTGGAACCTAATAAAAGTTTCTCCGTGAGGGCCAAATGGGAACTTGTCAGGGTTCCATACCGCCGCTCCTGGGCTGCGCTCCGGTCCCGGCACTGGCGGGCATTCCGACGCTCGTAGCGTCCATCAATCCTCCTCCCTCGTGGCCAACCTGCAGCGTGAAGCGCGCGTGCGCACGTTTTCCCGGGCTAACAAAGGGCGTCGTACGCTGGAACGCTCGGGACGGCCGACGGCAGTTCACACGTCATCAGAGACCGCCCGAGAGGTTCCCCATAAAGAGTCGCCTGGCTGATAGTTCAGTACTAGTTTATTCTAGTCTGTTGCGCTGTTTATTACTTGTTTCCTGAGACCGTGATTCTGACCCATGCCTGGATATATTACTACGCTGCCTGCTTTAACCCTTCGAACCTCTGCCTGGATATATGACTACGCTGCCTGCTTTAACCCTTCGACCTCTGCCTGGATATATGACTACGCTGCTGCTTTAACCCTTCGACCTCTGCCTGGATATATGACTACGCTGCCTGCTTTAACCTTCGACCTCTGCCTGGATATATGACCACGTCGCCTGCTGTACCCTTCGATCTCTGCCTGGAGATATTGCTACGCTATCATACCGCTCAGCTATAGGTACATCTTGCATATTGGCTCCAACGCTGCCACCGCTACGTGCAACCCTGACAGAACTCCATTTCTTTTAAGAAACTAGTGCACAAACTGCGTTCCCACACGTTCCTGCTCAACCTGACCCAAGGGTCAGCAGTCTTTCTCAGTTTTATGTTATCCCAAGCACGGGTATGTGTCTAAGTCAGTATGTATTTTGGACATTTCGGTATCACAAAACATACTCTGGTATCTAGATTTGTAAATATGTTGCCTTTTGATCCTGCCATAGTTACATGATGATATTTTGTGTGTTAATGTCATCAATACAGTTACAAGAAGAGCATATCTAAATAAGTCAGATTGGTTTTCCTTCACTTCTCTTAACCAACAGGTATGAAAACGGATTAGTGAACAGCTGAGTTTCCACTTTGTTAAATGTCCACTATGTTGTTTTTCATGTTTTTTACATACCTGGATTTATGTTGGTTATCGAAGAAGGAGCACCACGCAAAATTAGGACTCCATGTCTCCTCACCGCCTGCTGGAAATGTGGGCAAAATGTCCAATAAATAAGGAGAAAATGTATTTTATTTCAGTTATATGTGTCATCAAATTCAATGAAGGAAGAATTAATGAGAAATTAAATTGTATAATAATTAAAGAGACTACAACTGGAACAAAGTCCCAGTAAAACGAGACAAGGAGCCAAACCCCAGGCCACTGGTAATCAAACCCCACAAATATGAAATGCTAACCCAACAAGGCACTACCCTGCTTGTAGCGCAGTGTTTGTTTAGAATTGTATAATATTTGTCAGTAATCTCAATGATAACTGATCCTTTAGAAATGTTTTGAATAATACATTATGCATCACATAAATTGAATATAACTATGATGAAACAAGAGATTGAGCGCTGCTTTATTCTGTAAAGTCCCACAAACAAATGAGGTTGTGGAAGTGGCATACAGATTTACAGTTAACGATATAGATACAGTTACAAGGGATAAGACTGTGTCAAACTTACCAAGTTTTGTAAGTCCCGGAAACTTTATCTGTAAAATAATGAAGCCAGATTAATTTGGCCGTTTCATGTAAATTAAATATCTACAGGTTTCATTCAATCCCTTCATTACTGAGAGAGAGAATGGCTCCAATCCCCAACATATGAGATGTATCTTCCCATCTGTGAGATTCAGACACCCCAACACATATTATTCCAATGAATGATAAGGAAACAACCACTGGTGGCCGATAAAGGTAACATGATTATTGACACTTGAATAAATAATAATAAATTGTATAGATATTTAGAAAACCAGAGGTAATTATATATATATGTTATTTGGTTTATGAGTTACCTGTATGCTGGGAGGTAAAGGTCCGTTCATAACTTGTCCGATCACACAGACCAGAAGAATGATGAAGAGTCCCATTGCCAGCCTTGCTAATGATGAACTTCTTGTAACAGGGTTTATGTCAGTCACTCGCTGAATCCTTGACTTGCTGCCTGTAGAGATTTGGTTTTACTCGATCTCAAGGGGCCTTTTATCCAAACTCTGAGCAAAACATCAACCTATCAGAATCAGAGGTTTCAGGAAATGTGAAAAGGTGGAGGGAAAGTCCTGAGAGAACGTTATGGATGTTATATGTGCCAAATCATTGATTAACGCATCACAAATCGATTATCGCACTGATTATATGTTGTTAGAAATTTAGGAATTCCTAGGACTCACTTTTTCAAATCTATGTAATAGAAAATTTAAAATTTGAAATAGTTTTGAACAACTATTTATAAATCAAATTATAGGCAAATGCTAAATATGGAGAACATTGCTCCTCACACCTTACCAGTGAACTAGACCCTTCAACCATTTTTTATGATAAAATATACTTATGTAAACTAGATTTTGGCCCTGGGTAGGCCAAATGCTGGAACTACAAGCGTTTTTTTATGCTTGCCAAAATCATTTTGTGCATCCAAAATGTCCAATGTTCTTGAACCCAGGACATACTTGAAAATGAGAGAAATCTCAATGTATCCTTCCTGGTAAAATCCTTTATAAATAAATAAATGTTGGAGCTAAATTTTGCCTTGCATAGAATAATGGAACAGTATCTGTTTCTGGTGTCAAAATGTAGTGTATTATCTGTTGCCTAAAAATGATGTGACCAACATTTTGATTTGAAACACATAGAATAAATATATGATGAAACAAGGGAAGGACTGACCATTAGGATAATATGGCTCAGGCAAATGAGGTGTTTGTGAGGCCCCTCTAAGGCTTGGTCAACTCTATGATTCCAGGGGGCACAATAACACATCAAATGAAATCATGGGGAAATATAATCAGAAGCTGATTTTAATATTGGCTACTGTTTAACCCTTACCCGTTACAGGGCGTACCATGCTGCCCCTGCGACGGCTGGGCAGCATAGTACACCCTGCTGACTTTAATGGGCCTTCTCCAGCTCCACCCACTAGCTGGCGAATGTCGCGTGCCTTTCACTGCTGCCTGGCTCAGGCCATCCCCCAGCAGCCAATGACGCATATCTGCTGCGTGTGCCGAAGATGGGGCCTGCCACTGCAGCCGGCTAGTGGGGCACACTAGCACGCCCGGCCAATGTTAAAGCCATCCCGACGGGCACCACCTGCCTGACATGAAAGGGTTTAAAGTGAAGAAAGATGCAGAGGGGCAGTGCTCCACCCCTGTGCAAGCATTACTAGTGAATGCTTAGGGAATGACAGGTCCAGAGGAGCCCTGGACTGCTCTGCCATTCTCTTTTTTCTGAATGACTGTAAATTCTGGCTGCCGTTAGCTAGGGCCCCACGCTTCCATCAAGCTCTTGCATGTGGAGGTCAGGCGGAAGACCATTATGCATTCCAGAACCCCTCAATGGCAGGCGGCAGGCCCCATGGTCTCCTATTGCCCAGGTTCCACAAGCTTTGTCATTGCGTCATTGCTTTTAAACAACAAATACTGCACAATTTTTTTGACTCTCTCTTCTTTTTTTGACCTTTTTAATATATGTGTAAGAATTTTTTGTCAACCTTGTCTAGGCCTCGTTTTTAATGTGCTACTTTTTTTAATTGGAATTTTGATGCGCGAGAGAAAACCTCACTCCGATAGTAAAGTCAGTATAAGGAGAAAAAGCATATTGGCTTACAAAACCTTGTGTTAAGGGATTTATTGTCACACGCACACAATAAATTTCATACTCTGGTCCCTTGGTTATGGGGAGGGTGTGATCTGCCATCCCTTCACACTCAAAGCTGAGAACCACTTGTAATAGATATGGTAATAGTGAGCTACCAATGCATAACAGCTTGCGACATCTTTTGCCATTTGCGACTCCCTGTTACTAGCTCGGCTGGAATATGGGCCTCTGTGTTTTAAAACATACATTTTCCTAGTGTAAGTCCGTTATTTATATCAGTATTGGCGAACCTTTGCACTCCATAAGTTTTAAAACTATATGTCCCATGATGCTCCGACAGCTTTAAGGCTGGCTAGGCCTTCCCCAACCACCTTCCAAAACACCTGGGGGAAGTCATCACTGATTTAGATCCTATCTTCAGCAAGTTGTTAATATTTTAAAGACTGCAGACACAAGTACATGCAATTCTTCACTGTGTAAGCCCTTGCAACTAGCATGTAGTGCAAAGCAGAAGAAGGGACCTGACCTGAACTAATTTATATGTTTAGGTCAGGGGGAAGAATTTCAATTACTTTTCTACAGATTAACTTGCTAAAAAGTTGGCAATACATTTTTTTTTTTTAATTTACAATTTTTATTTTGTAAAGAAGTCAGCATATGACAAGCAGAAAGGATGGGCCTCGCAGGGCCGCACAGTCCTCTATTGCTACATGGCATAAGAAAAAATAACAAACAAGCCGAAACGATGTCAGCCAAAATATCGATTACTTAAAAGCGATCATCTGTGAAACGAAATAAGAAAGCTTGAATAAAGACAAAAAGTAAGCAAGGGGGGAACATCTCCATACTGGGGGTCTCAACAAAGGTAGAAATACTCTGCTTGTAGTGGGGGGGACCGGGAAAGGGGGGATATTCAGCAGGAAATCAGCGAAAAAATAAGTGAATGTCGCCAGGGATTAGAAGTACTCTGCATGAGGGAGAGGGGAGCAAAACGTTCCAGAAAGTCACAGCTGTAATAATAATTCAAAATCAAAAAGGTAAATCAACAAACAAAGAAGAACACAGGGTGCCCCGGTGACTCAGCCTGTGTCCAGCCAGATAATGCCGCTATCAGCACCACCAAGCACGGGTCCTCTTCGGAGAGACTGGACAGATGGCTCCCAGGGGGCAGCTATAGAGGCCAGAACCACGATGTGGGTCTGAGACTTGTGCCGCAACCCTCCAGGAAGGTGATCCCCAGCAGCCGACCGTATCCTCGCACCATCTCGAGGCACCTCGGGGGTCCCGGTTACAGCCGCCTCCACCACTAGTACTAGCTTATCTCCAGCAGGGTAGACCTCATCCAGATCAGGGAGATCCACTGCCCGATCAGCTGGCAAAGCCGTCTCCACAGGGGGCTTCGTCCAGGCCTCCGCATCCACCTCCCGACTTCCACGGAGCTCCTCCATCAGCCTACGCCAGGAGCCTCTCGTCAAAGGGCTCCCCTCGTCATACTGCAGGGACCGTAGGCACTCCTCTAGGTCCGCAAAGACAGCCTCCAAATCCCTGGGTGTAGGAGGGTAAGTCTGTCGACGCTGCTCAACGTCCTCCGCCATCCGCTCCTCCACGGGGACAGTCGCCTCAATCAGAGCATGCGGGCCCTTCATTCTCCGACCTCGCAGCAGCAACACACCCGGATCCTGGAACGCCATAGATGGAGGATGGGCGGCAAGGGGTAGGCCCGAAAAGTCCGAAAATAGGCCTCAAGATGGCCGCCGCTAGCTCGTGGTCGCCAGGAAAAAGGGGCCTCCAACTCAGCTGTGCTCTGGAGGGGGTAGCATATCAGGCTCCAGAGCTCTCCTCCCGATGCCCGGCCATGCAGGGACTCTCCGAGGGGGTAAATATGAGTAGGAATCCGGGGGAAAACTGCCACCCACAGCAATAGCACCCAGAGCTCCGTCAAAGCACGTCTGTTTCCTCACACAGCCAGACACACCCCCAGGAAATACATTTTGAATGTAAATTAATACAAGCAAAATGCTGGTTTTAACTTCTTCAAATGATTCGTGTAAAGTTATAAAACTATTAGAACATCTCTTGAACTTGTTCCTATTTTAGGCTGACCATTCGTCCCCAATTTATGGGGGAAGATTGTCCATACTCTGGACGTTTGGACCAATGGAAAAGCACCATTGGTCCAACTGTCCAATAAAATGCAGCAGACGAGTCAGCTGCCCGTCCCATATCCCATAATCCCAAGTTTTAAATTTATGGTTAAGAGGGAGAGTCTGCTGCTAGTTTCTGAAAGAAAGGTACTTTTATAAAATAATAAATTATTATGTTACATACAGGGTAATTCAAAGAGATCTGAATTGCTTGAGAAAGGTAACCGAACGCTGAAAATCTGCGTTCGGTTACCTTTCTTGGCCATTCGGCTATCCAGAGAGCAGGCAATTCGCCAAATCCTGGAGAATTGCCTGCACATACGGTGCCTGTTCGGTGCCTGTTTGAGGGCAGTGAAATCCCCATAAAAAAGCACTGCTTCGGCTATTCAGAGAACACAAACCAGCAGTGAAAGGTTCCCTAAATGCCCTGCCATTCGGTGGTTTAATTCGGCAAGTTTATTCAGGAGAATCCCATAGGCTTCAATGTTAAAAATATTCCCGTTTTAATTAAATATCTAATAAACCGTTCATTATAAAATTCTGCAATAAAGAGTCTCTTTATTTATAGATTTTTTAGGATATTTACAAAAAAATAATCTTTTTCTTTTTTTAAAAGTCCGATTTTTTTTTTTTTTTATAAGTTTAATTATTTTTTCTGTAACAGCCCTTTTTATTATCATTCCCTGGACCTCATATGTAAATTTCAGACATTTTCGCTAAGTAGTTTCTTTGCAAACAGCGTTTCACTTTTCAATCATTCATGCAAACTGTTTATCTAATTTATTCACTTGACTCTGTCTGCGGTGAGCAGGAGGCTGCGATCGGCTCCTGCTCGTGTTTTTTCATGGTTTTCGGCAGGTTAATCCAGATGTTTTTGCGGGTTTTCGGCGTGCATTCGCCGGGCTTTGCGGTTAGTTTTCGTCAGGTTTGCGGCAGCTTTCCCTGCAATTCGGAGACCCTGTGGTGCTTGCTGAATACACCGCAGGGTCACCGAAATGTGATCGGCAAAAGGAACCGAATTGAAGAGAACGAAAAGTCACCGAACGTGCGGTGACTTTTTGAATCTCTTTGAATTACCCTGATAGTTTTACTATGAAATTACTGGTTTGAAGTTATTGCTTCAAACTTCAGTAATTTGTTAAAATCACATGTGTACAGTACATGTACATTTATTTTTTTTATTTTAATAAAGAAGTTAATATTTTTCATTGATTTTATTTTGATTCCTATAGAGGTTAAAGAAAAGCAAAATCAAGATATATGTATTTTAAAATTATTGATCAAAAAAGGAATTAACTATTTCTTCATTTAATAAATTATTAAATATTGCTAGCAGCAGTGCACCTAATAATAAGGAATGGATAGGAATTGAGGGGAAGGGATGTGAAATGGGGAAAATTGATATGAAATGGGGAGGAATGGACATGAAAACCAGAATTCTTTGCTTAAGAATTCAAAATATGCATTGAAACGCTTTTCTCTATCTTACCTTTTCAACATTTGGTAGTCATATTTATTTTTTATCTCATGGACGAAACATGAGAAATAATGTATATACATATCATACAGTCACTCCATGTACCACACACACCAAATACGCTGCATATAGAATTTGAAGAAAATATGCTAATAAAAAAGGTTTTTGTACCATTTGCCAAAGAAAAAAGTCCCCGGATTTCATTTTAAAAAGCTGGTCACCTTATCCTATTATCTGTATCTGTTTTTCAAAGCAGGCATGCATCATGGGAACACATTATATATTATATTGATATGGCAGCAATCAGCTAAGTAGAAAAATGTATAGAAAACCATAAAATACAGACATCTTCACCTGTGCTATTATTATCATTAGTCATGTTGTAAACCAGACACCTGCCAGTAAGGGATGCAGATCAATGGATTATACGCCAGAATGAGGAAAACAGGCAAGCGAGGAGACAACTAAGGAAAATTATAGCTTAGAAGAAGACACAGTTCTTGTTTAATCACCGGTTTTGGCAGAATTCAAAAGGCGAAGCATACAGGTGTTTATTGTACTGTATGTGCCATTAGTCAGAGTGTTATATGGTGATTACAGGAAGACAGAGAAATGACAAAGGGGAATTTATTTAGCAACACATTACACTATTATCAATAATCTCCTATTTGAACAAGACAACAATTATTTTTCAAGTCAGTATAGATGTTCACAAGCTAATAAAAGTGTTAATGCAAAAAAGTTAAAAAAAATAATATAATTAATTGGTATGTTTTGTATTGAATGTGGAGTGTTAATATAAATAATACAGATGATGTGTTGTTTTGCTCGTTTGTTTTAAATGTTTACAGAATAAGTACAATGTAAAATTGCAAGATATGTGCTCAAGACCTGGGGCGCAACTACCAGTGGTGCAGAGGGTGCCACCGCACCCAGGCCCTTGAGTTCCGGGTGGGAGGCACACTCGCCTGCCTGTGCCTGGGTGCTTGACTATATTTTATAGATAAGTATAAAATAAATTAAAAGAATAATCTTATGTGTGAGTTTTCCTTTGGAGCTCTGTGATACGCTCATACACAGCACACATTACTGTGAGTTTTATTGCTGTGAAGCTCTGTGATACACTCATACACACCACATATTACTGTGGGGTTTATTGCTGTGGAGCTCTGTGATAAGTTCATATACACCGCACATTGCTGTGAGGTATATTGCTGTGGAGCTCTGTGAGATACAAATATTGCACATTACATTAAAAATGAGATGAACTGAAGAGGTCATAGTGGACCTGGAAAAAATGGGACACTGATTGTCTGGAGTCAACATTGTGGACCTGGAGGGGACCAATTCATGTTGACGGGAGGGGGGCCCATCATGGTTCCTGTACCTGGGCTCTGAGGTTTTAAGTTACGCCTCTGCTCAAGACTATTGAGCTGCCTGGGGGAAGGTAATAAAATTTTGATTACAAACCAGTGTACAAATTATTGTGACAGCAGATACAATGTGAATGCAAATTAGTGGATTATATTTAGATTTGAATCAATTTAGTTGTAATCATAGGCGTCTCTACAGGGGGGCAAGAGGGGCAATTGCACCCCCTAGGTTATTCCTTGTCCCCCCACCAAAAATCAGCATCCAGCTTGCCACACTTTTCGGACCGTGGTATCTCCATTCCTGTGCATCGAATAGGATAGATTGTGGCCTTTCCAATGATACCCAACATGACCATATTCAGTGTAAAGTAAAAGTCATAAAACGTTAAATAAAAACATGCACTTAAACGTAAACATTTTCACAGGGTTGAAATGGCTCAGCAGTGAAGTGGATAATGTTCAGACTATACATTACATTGTGTATTACATTAGTTTTTACCTTGGTTTTAGTTGTATATTAAGGGTTAATGGGTAGGCTTCATCCCTCACAGTATACATTTTATTTTTTCCTTGATTAATGGCATTTTAGAGGTTAATGTTTGGCTACATACCTCACAGTGTATTCATTTCATGTTTTCCCTTGATCAATTGCATATTAGGGGATAAGGGGTGGCTAAATGCCACATTGTTTATTAAGTTTATTGTATTTCCCTGGGTTTATGGCATTTTAGGGGATATTATGGAAGTTAGAATCTAAAGGGTCTAATGATCTTTAGATCCTCTGCTTTTCGTCACATTTCGCAGATTTTTTTTGCCGAAAATAAGGTGATTTCCCTATTTAGCGAATGGTCACTGTAATTTGCTAAAAGTGGAGTTGCTGAAGCAGCAATCAGACATTCAGCGAAAACCGCCGCATTGCAGCAAATAAAATATTGAATTTAAGTATCAGGTTAGTACAATAAAAAGGTATCATTGCATCACATTACTCTGGGGCTTTGGAATCTTATTTATATATACTTATTTAGGGCACTATTACCTGATGTGAGCTAACCCTTGCGTCGGCATGGTTTTGTGTTAGCGCCAGGTTAATTGAATCTAGCGCCTGACCAACAGATTGTTTGCTTCTCGCTACAAACGGGAAAAATCACTTAGCACGTTGCTATTAGAAATTTGTACCTCGAGCTTACTGTACTTTCCACGTCCTTTACTTGGGGAGCATTAGAGATCTCCAGCGCTTTTGCAGCTAACAGATCACTTGGTGCCAGCGCTAATTTTTTGAGAGGCGCTAATTGCAACATTGTGCCTACTGCTCAACCCTGGTGCTAACTCCAAAAAAACTGAAAAAACAGGTCTTCGCCCAAAATTAACAGGCAATTAACAGGCAATTAAAATGAATGCAGCACAGGTGTTCTCTTGGCCCCATACACCATAGTAATGGATCTGGTCAGCAATGTCACTGCTGTTGCAGTAGCTTCTATTATAAATTAATCCTTTATCCACATATATCCTAATTCTAATATATTGCCTCATTTTAAACATTTGATGCTGGGGGTTATTCATAGTATGTAAGTGGTTGATTATTAGGGTGACCGTGTGGACCATGTTTAAATGGACACATGGATAAGTCTTGCCCTGAAACATGTATTATTTATATGCTACAGCAGGGAAATTATTGTCGATCACCTGGCCTTCCTTTTGGATCTATTAAATGCAGTGTAAGGATTCTACATGCTGTTGGGTGGCATTTATCATGCAATGCCCATCAGCCTTAATATATGTGTGCATCAAAACATGGATGATACGGCCACTGTGGAGGATTTTAATAATGTGGGGGTGAGAGGTTATTCACTGGATGTGTTCATATTCAAGCTTGTGAGGGCGGGGGATAGGTATGGCCCGGCACTCTACACTGGAAAAAAAACAGTTCTATCCTGTACACAACCGCATTAGTTTCCCTAGCGTGCGCTAAACTACCTTGTTCATGGACTACCGCGGACAAAGTGATCTGTTAGTAGGTCGTCAGGCACTACGTTTTAGGAAATTTTTCCTTTAGCGAGGGTGTTTTAGCTCACTCCAGGTGACATGGCCCTTAGTTTTATTCAGTGGTATGATTTAGTGGTGAAAATTATTAGGCAGTATCCTATGCGCCCCCCCCCTAAATATTGTTCCTAGAGTCGCCACTGGTTGTAATACACATTATCAGGGTTATCCAAAGAGATTCGAAAAGTCACCGCACGTTCGGTGACTTTTCGTTCTCTTCAATTCGGTTCCTTTTGCCGATTGCATTTCGGTGACCCTGCGGTGTATTCAGCAAACACCACAGGGTCCCCGAATTGCAGGGAAAAGCTGCCGCAAACCTGACGAAAACTCACGCTGAAAACAAGCAAAAACATCTGGATTAACCTTCGAAAAAGCCGAACAGGAGCCGAAAAGGAGCCGAATCACACAGAGCCGAAGCAGCTGTGACGTAGAGGAGGCAGTGAATAAATTAGAAAAACCATTTGTATGAAACTGGGAAAATGAAACGCTGTTTGCAAAGAAACTACTGAGCGAAAATGTCTGAAATTTTCACAGGAGGTCCAGGGAATGATAATAAAGAGGGCTGTTACAAAAAAAATAAGTAAACTGAAAAAAAAAAAAAAAAAAATCGGACTTTTAATTTTTTTTTTAAAAATTAAGAAAAATGCTTAAAGTATCCTACAAAATCTATAAATAAAGAGACTTTTTGCTGCAGAATTTTATAATGAACGGTTTATTAGATATTGAATTAAAACGGGAATATTTTTAACATTGAAGTCTATGGGATTCTCCTGAATAAATTTGCCGAATTAAACCACCGAATGGCAGGGCATTAGGGGAACCTTTCACTGCTGGTTTGTGTTCTCTGAATAGACGAAGCAGTGCTTTTTCATGGGGATTTCACTGCCCTCGAACAGGCACCGAACAGGCACCGTATGTGCAGGCAATTCGCCAGGATTTGGCGAATTGCCTGCTCTCTGGATAGCCGAATGGCCAGGAAAGGTAACCGAACACTGATTTTCAGCATTCGGTTACCTTTCTCAAGCAATTCGGATCTCTTTGGATAACCCTGATAATGTTTGTGTTGTATTATTTTAAGCAGACTTTGTTTTTCAAATTGTTGTGACTTAGATGAAGATCAGAGCACATTTTATGACCAATTCATGCAAAACTCCACGTAATCCCAAAGGGTTCACATACTTTTTCTTGCCACTGTAGATTTCATTCAATTTAGTTGTAATACTAAGCAAATTGAAAAAAGTGGTGCTTTTACCAAAATATATATTTTTAAATTCTTTAATTATGGGGGATTTGTTATACAATACCTGTTCATACATATGAAATGAAAAGGAAAAAAATCATGCAAGACTGTCGAGAATAATACGTAACAAGAATCATAAGTGACAAAGTATTCAATAGAAAACATCTGGGGGAGATGGTATTATCTGAGCAAGTAATTCAGGTCTCCGATAGTAGTAGATAAAAAGAGGAGGGGAAGAGAGAAATAAAAAAAAAAGAGATTGAACAGAGGGGGTGGATGAACAGCAGAGTTATCTTAGGCTAGGGTCAGACTAACGCATTTTTCGCGTTGTCCGTGAAAAAGTGCGTTCGAACGAATGGACGTATTTTTTCACGGAATACGTGATAGCGGTCATACGATGCGCATTTTCGTCCATGATTTTGTACGGATCATCAATAAAACCCTTTTTGCGTCTGAACGTTATGTTGGCCGGACATTAGCAGCGTCTGACGTCTCCTAATCACACACACACGCCGCTAGCGGACGCAGCGCACTCTGTACGTCAGTACTAGCGGTTTGACTTTCTTGAAAAAATGCGTTCGTTTGCTGCTTGCGTTGTGCAGCCGGACTTTCGTGCGGCCGTTCTTCGTATGCTGCCCCACATTGGATGTCATTTGCTGCTAGCACGGCCGTGATTTAGTGCGGATAAACGCACGTTAATACTGCGTTAGTCTGACCTTAGCCTTAGAGTGGTGCTCCCAGCTCTCTTCCAACCTCCCAGCAGAGGATCAGAAGACCGTGTAGTTGGCCACATGGTCTGGGCAGTCTTAGGGTCAAGTCAGTCAGCGAGGGTGTAGGTAGCCTCCGACATGACACTCCCATGATAGACCCATGCTCCTGCTCCCTCTCAAAAAACAAAAAAAGAAAAATCATACAAACCATTGATCTTCCTCTTTTTCAAGACCCCCACATGAGGTTGCCAGATTACAGTGCTCTCAAAATAACCCCGTAAGAGTCACATGTTACATTACATAGGCTGAAAAAAGACATGCGTCCATCGAGTTCAACCTTTCTCACATCACCTACTGCTGTTGATCCCAAAGAAGGCAAAAACCCGAGTCTGAAGCGCTTGCCAATATGCAACATACTGGAAAAAAAAATTCCTTCTTGACCCCAAAATGGCATCAGATTTCTCCTTGGATCAAGAAGCTTTCACCCACATATTAAATATTATAGCTCTTATTATTATGTTTATGCAGGAAGTCATCCAGTCCTTGTTTAAAAGTTTCTACAGACTCTGACCTAAACCACCTCAGCGGGCAGTGAATTCCACAGCTTTATTGTTCTCACTGTAAAATAACCCTTCCTATACTTTAGGTAAACTCCTCAGCTCGAGGAAATATCCCTCCTTGTGTGAAATTAAAACATTATCTTTATTAATACAAAGTAAAAATTAACTCTTTTATTGATTAAAACTATTCATTCAATGACCGACAGTGACTTGCCTATGGCGATTATAACACCTTAGTTATGATACTTAACTGAGTTGATTACTCGTGATTATTAAACATACAGTTGGTCTGTGAAAATGAGGGTTATAACCCAACGGTGCGAGAGTTATGACCCGATATGAGAGTTATGACTTACAGCTAACAATTATAGTTATTTTGGTATTGAACCTGGTAGACGTATTGTGCAATGAGCGCGTTCTACTATTGGTAATGCATATAATCAATTATTAAATGAAAGAACAAAATTGTTAACCGATTGTAACAAATATATAACAATTAATCCATGGTTCTAAGTACTAACCAACACACAGCTAACAATTATAGGTATTTTGGTATTGAACCTGGTAGATTTATTGTGCAATGAATATGCACAGTATATTCATTAGCGGTTACAATTGAACGGCCCCAATACTCCTTGATATCGGGTCATAACTCTCGCACCGTTGGGTTAAAACCCTCATTTTCACAGACCAATTGTATATTTAATAATCACGGGTAATCAACTCAGTTAAGTATCGTAACTAAGGTGTTATAATCGCCATAGGCAAGTCACTGTCGGTAGTTTTAATCAATAAAGAGTTACTTTTTACTTTGTATTAATAAAGATAATGTTTTAATTTCACACAAGGAGAGATATTTCCTCGAGCTGAGGAGTTTACCCATTGTTACCGGTGTTCAGTCACCTAATCCCGATTGTAAATTCTCAATTGTTGCGGGGGAGATATCTATATCTACCTCGACATTTTTCACTTCCTATACTTTAGTCTGAATTTTTTTCATCCAGTCTAATTGGGTGACCTTGTGTCCTGTGTATAGTCCTATTAAAGAATAGGTTTCAAGACAATGGTTTATAATGGTCCGGTACATATTTTTATAATGTTATCAGATCCCGTCTAAGGCGCCGTTTCTCGAAACTAAACAGGTTTAAGCTTGTTAGCCTTTCCTCATAACTTAAATCTTACATTCTCTTTATTAATTTAGTTTCAAGGCTCTACACTTTTTCTAGCACCATAATATCCTTTTGTAAAATGTGTGCCGAAAATTGCACGGCATATTCAAAGTGCGGTCTTACCATTGATTTATAAAGAGGCCAATGTTTTCATTCCGAGAGTGAATTCCCCTTTTAATGCATGCCAATACCTTGCTGGCCTTGGCAATCGCTTGGCAATCTATGATTATTCCCAAATCCTTCTCCTGCTTTGACTTTCCTAACTCTGTACCATATAGGGTATGAGTGGCTTGTGTGTTCTTCACTCAGTGCATAACCTTGCAGTTATCTACATTAAATCTCATCTGTCATTTGAATGTCCAGCCCCCCCAATCTATGTAAATCCCTCTGCAAAGAAGTAACATACTGCTCACATTGTATTACTTTTCCTAATTTTGTGCCATCTGCAAAAATTGACACATGACTTTCAATGCTTATTTCAAGGTCGTTTATAATTGGTCCTATAACAGACTCCTGAGGGACACCCCTTACCGCTGGTGTCCATCTTGAAAATTTACCATTTATGGCCACTCTGTACTCTATCTTTTATACAATTTTCTATCCAAGAATTTTCATCTAGACCAATTTTTCTTAATTTAAATTGGAGAGATGCATCTGGACAGTGTCCAGGAGACCCAAGAGCTGTTCTTTGTAGGGTCTGGGATTAACCAGTCCGGCTCTGAAGAAGATAGCCGTGTTACACTCACATTAATGGCAGCGGACATTACTGTTATTTCTTTTGCAACGTTCATGAAACGTCCACGACAACCACGGCTTGAGAAAGTTACGACATGAGTTCACAGCCCTAGAGGTCACGGTCGCATCGATTGTGTCGGGAGATTTTTTGCTAGCAGTGAGTACAAAGGAAAAAAAATTACTCTGTGGGTGTATGTGATCAGAGGACACTGTATTAACAATGTATTGAGCCGAAATGCAGACGGTAAGAGAGTCAGGATTGAAACTGAACAAAGATAAATGCCACTTTGGGAAAACTGATCTGTGCTACTTTGGCCATATTATCAACAGAGCCAGATGCTGGTAAAATTCTCGCTATTGAGCATTTGAAGAGCCCTTAAGATGTTAATGAACTGAGACAAATACTGGGCCTTGTGAATTATGTGGGCAAGTTTCTACCGGAACTGTCTTCGGTGTTGCATCCTATTACAGAATTGTTGAAGAAGGATGTTGCTTGGATTTGGGGACCTCCACAGGAGGAGGCCTTTGCACTTGTTAAGTCCATGTTGGGGTCCACCCCGGTGCTGGGGTTCTATGACCCTTCTAAAAAGACTGGTTAGCGCGGATGCTAGCAGTTATGTGCTAGGAGCAGCCCTTCTGCAACTGGATGATGGCAAACTACAGCCCATTGCCTACTGCTCTCGTACACTAACTGTGGGTAAAAGCTTCTTGATCCAAGGAGAAATCTGATGCCATTTTGTGGTCAAAATGGAATTTTTCCCCAGTATGTTTCATATTGGCGAGTGCTTCAGACTGGGTTTTTTGCCTTCTTTTGGATCAACAGCAGTAGGTGATGTGGGAAAGGCTGAACTTGATGGACGCATGTCTTTTTTCAGCCTATGCAACTATTTAACATGTGACTCTTAGGGGGTTATTCAGAGAGCACTGAAATCTGGCAACCTCAGGTGGGCGTCTTGAAATAGAGGAAGATCAATGTTTTGTATGATTTTTGTTTTTTTGTTTTTTGAGAGGGAGCAGGAGCATAGGTCTATCATGGGAGTGTCATGTCGGAGGCTACCTACACCCTCACTGTCTGACTTGACCCTAAGATGGCCCAGACCATGTCGCCAACTACACGGTCTTCTGATCTTCTGCTGGGAGGTTGGAAGAGAGCTGCGAGCACCACTCTAAGATAACCCTGCTGTTCACCCCCCCTGTTCTAGCAACATATTTTTTTTTTATTTCTCTCTTCCCCTCCTCTTTTTATCTACTACTATCGGAGACCTGAATTACTTGCTCAGATAATACCATCTCCCCCAGATGTTTTCTATTGAATACTTTGTCACTTATGATTCTTGTTACGTATTATTCTCAACAGTCTTGCATGATTTTTTTCCTTTTCATTTCATATGTATGAACAGGTATTGTATAACAAACCCCCCATATTTAAAAAAAATATATATTTTGGTAAAAGCGCCACTTTTTTGAATTTGCTGAGTATTACAACTAAATTGAATTAAATCTACAGTGGCAAGAAAAAGTATGTGAACCCTTTGGGATTACGTGGAGTTTTGCATGAATTGGTCATAAAATGTGCTCTGATCTTCATCTAAGTCACAACAATTTGAAAAACACAGTCTGCTTAAAATAATACAACACAAACATTATATGTTTTCATGTTTTAATTGAACAGAACATGTAAACATTCACAGTGCAAAAAGTATGTGAACCTTTGGACTTAATAACTGGTTGACCCTCCTTTGGCAGCAATAACCTCAACCAAACATTTCCTGTAGTTGCAGATCAGACCTGCACAACGATCTGGAGTAATTTTGGACCACTCCTCTTCACAAAACTGTTTCAGTGTAGCAATATTCTTGGGATGTCTGGTATGAATCGCTCTCTTAAGGTCATGCCACAGCATTTCAATCGGGTTAGGTCAGGACTCTGACTGAACCACTCCAGAAGGCGTATTTTGTTTTGTTGAAGCCATTCTTTTGTTGAATTACTTGTATGCTTTGGGTCATTGTCCTGTTGCATCACCCATCCTCTGCGGAGCTTCAGTTGGCGGACAGATGGTCTTATGTTTTCCTGCAAAATGTCCTGATAAACTCTGGAATTCATTTTTCCATCAATGACAACAATCCGTCCAGGCCCTGAGGAAGCAAAGCAGCCCCAAACCATGATGCTCCCTCCGCCATGTTTTACAGTGGGGATGAGGTTTCCATGTTGGTGTGCTGTGCCATTTTTTCTCCACACATAGTGTTGTGTGTATTTTCCAAACACCTCAATTTTGGTTTCATCTGTGCACAGAATATTTTGCCAGTAGTGCTGTGGAACATCCAGGTGCTCTTTTGCAAACTTCAAACGTGCTGCAATATTCTTTTTGGACAGCAATGGCTTCCTCCGTGGTGTCCTCCCATGTACTCCATTCTTGTTTAATGTTTTCCTTATTGTAGATGTGTCAACAAAAATGTTAGCATGTGCCAGAGATTTCTGTAAGTCTTTAGCTGACACTCTAGGATTCTTCTTTACCTCATTAAGCATTCTGCGCTGTGCTCTTGCAGTCTTACAGGACAACCACACCTAGGGAGAGTAGCAACAGTGCTGAACTTTCTCCATTTGTAGACAGTCTGTCTTACCGTGGACACATGAACATCAAGGCTTTTGGAGATACTTTTGTAACCCTTTCCAGCTTCATGCAAGTCAACAATTCTTGATCGTAGGTCTTCTGAGAGCTCTTTTCTGCGAGGCATGGTTCACATCAGGCAGTGCTTCTTGAAACCAGTAAACCCAAAACTGGTGTGTGTTTTTAAAGGGCAGGACAGCTTTCAGCAACACATCCAATAATATCACACTGATTGGACTCAAGGTTGGCTCACTCCTGGCTCCAATTAGCTCTTGGTGAAGTCATTAGGCTAGGGGTTCACATACTTTTTCCACCCTGCACTGTGAATGTTTACATATTATGTTCAATAAACACATGAAGGGGGGTGTGGCCTGACCAAGCTCTGTGATGGCAGCTTGAAGTGAGAGCTCCAGCGTGATTGCCTTTTAATTGCTCCTGCACAGCGGATCAGTGAGCGATGGTGAAGGGAAGAGCACGGGGGACGACTTCTGCTACCCCAGGGACCCCCAGACTAACTTTACAGGGCTCCATGGACACATTCCTGCAAGCGACAACAACTTCGCAGTTGGGGCCTAGTATGTCTGCTCGTGGAGTGAGGAACACCCGCGCCTACGACGGATGGAGGAGATGATGGCGTCTTTACCCTCTAAACAGGACCTCCTTGATCTGGCGGCGACGTTGGGAGAATCCCTGCGAGGAGAGGTCTCCGCTATCAAAACGGGCCTGGCTGACCTGGAAACCCGGATGCTCCACCTTGAAACCAGGACACAACACGCGGTGAGTGACGCGCAGGTGGCCCCTGGTTCCTCGGTTCTGTCGGCGCTGCTTCGTCGCCTGGATGATCTGGAGAACCGGTCACGCCGCCAGAACATCCGCATACGAGGGGTGCAGGAGTCGGAGACTGAGCTGGCTGCTTATTTGGCCCGGCTATTTGCCTTTATTCTATCGGATGGAGATGTCAACCCCTCAGTGATCGATCGAGCGCATAGGGTCTACCGGGCACCGGGGACGGCGAGCGGATGGACCGAGGGACGGGATATACTATGTCACGTCACTGACTTTCAGTTGAAGGAGTGGATTATCAAAGCGTCGAGGGCGCATCGCTCCTGGGAATTCGGAGACGATAAGGTGGAACTGTACAATGATCTGTCCCGCTTTACACTGGCAGCCCGCAGGGCTCTGCGGCCGGTGACTATGGCACTCCAGGAGAAGGGCATCTTGTATAGATGGGGTTACCCATTCGCGCTATTCACTGCTCATAACGGCGTGGGTGTAGTGATTACCACGCCTTCGGATGTCCCTTTTTTTTTTACGGGACTTACAGCTCCCTGACATGCAGATTTCAGACTGGGAACGGGCCTTGACCGAAGACTCTGTTCGCGCCACTTCTGCCCCCCCTCCGAGACAACGGAGACAGCGCCGGACGCGTAATATGGATCGCCTGCGAGAGGAAGAAGTTGGGGTTACCCCTGCCTTGGTCGAGTAAGGGTGATGGAGGTGTAATTTTGTACTGGCTCCTCGTTGCTTTTTTACCCGGGCTGTTTCGGGTGTGGAGCCGCTTTCCTGGCTTCGAGGCGTCCCTGAGAGGTCGCACTCTCCCTCACTGTTGCAGGTCAGGAAGATCTACCTGCCCAGGAAAGGCATATGTGTTTTTTCTTTGGGTTAACTGCTGCCCATTTTCCCCTTTGTGACTGAGATTGGTGAACCCGGGTCGACTGGGCAATGATTTGGGGGCTGGATTTGACTCCACTCAGCGTGTGGTCAGGCTTTGAGAGTTGGCTGCCTTGCGTGGACTTGGCTGGGGACCTTCAGTCTCCTCTACATTGACTGAAAGTGAGGGACACGTGCCTAGTGGGAATCCGGTAATGAGTAATGATAGACAAGGAATGCCCGAGAGGGGGAGGAGGGGACAGGGCTGCTTGATGTACCTGAGAGGAGATTCTGGTGACCCCTTTGCATTATGTTTATGGGATGTTTTGGGCTGATCGGTGGAGAAGAAGGGGGGACTTATAGAGGCAGGGGGTTTCCAGATACCTAAGGAATGGGAGGGGGAAGAGGGTGGAGGGAGGGGGCAAAGGGGGGTATATTTAGGGGGGAAGGGAAAAAAATAAAAATAAAAATTAAATAAGTAATATATTGTGTAAGTTTGCAAAAGTAGGGGGAGGGGTAGGGGGTTGGATATTATGTTATGCTGTAAGGGGAGGGGGATAGGGGGGATGGATATAACCAAAGTTTGATAACCTCAAAAAAAAAAAAAAAAATTAAATAAGTAACATATTGTGTAAGTTTGCAAAAGTAGGGGGAGGGGTAGGGGGTTGGATATTATGTTACACTGTAAGGGGAGGGGGATAGGGGGAGATGGATATAACCAAAGTTTGATAACCTCAAAAAAAAATTAAATAAGTAACATATTGTGTAAGTTTGCAAAAGTAGGGGGAGGGGTAGAGGGTTGGATATTATGTTACACTGTAAGGGGAGGGGGATAGGGGGGGATGGATATAACCAAAGTTTGATAACCTCAAAAAAAATAAAAATTAAATAAGTAACATATTGTGTAAGTTTGCAAAAAGTAGGGGCAGGGGTAGGGGGTTGGATAATATGTTACACTGTAAGGGGAGGGGGATAGGGGGGGATGGATATAACCAAAGTTTGATAACCTCAAAAAAAATAAAAAATTACTATATATGTATATACGTTGTAAAGTTACCATAAGTGAGGGGGGGATAGAATATTGTGTTATACTGTAAGGGGAGGGGAGAAGGGAGTTGAATATAACGTGTATTTAATAATAAAGTGTATTTTCTAAGTTTACATAAGTAAGGGGGTGGGAGATAGAATATCATTCTACACCGTATGGGGAGGGGGAGGAGGGATGGCTACAATGTACATTTCATATTTAAGACAAAAAAAAAAGGATTTTATAAGTCTGCATAGCTTGGGGGGGGGTTGACGCTTATATTAGCCTGTAGAGGGGATGGCTCTAACGTGCATCTACATTGTTATTGTTATTTCTTCTTTTATTGATATGATGTTGAGTCTTTCAACCCTGTCTACTGTGATGTGCTTACCAGATGTGGGATCCAGTGGGTATCGGAGAAACAGAGTCCTACGCTGTATATCAATGGCGTAATAAATGACCTATCGCCCGATGGCCATTTCTGGCCTACCTGTGCTCTTTTCATATATTATATATTGCCTATCTACTGCACATATATCGCTTTTTATTGCTGATCCGCTGATGATGATTATTCATTAGCGTGGCAACACGTTGGCCTCTGGCCTGTTATTTCTTTTTTCTTTTCTCTTCTTTTCTTCTTTCTTTTCTCTGCGCTTCTAGCAAGGCACTCGGCTGATTGCCTCTCCTTTCTTCTTCTTCTCTTACTCGTCTTTTCTTTGCCTACCCCGAGGTATTGGCGTCGAATTTTCTCACGAGGCCTGTTTGGGGCGGTACATACCCCCTTGGACAGGTAGCCTGACGGACGCTTGAGCCTCATCAACCATTTAGTGTTCTTTGTTTTGTTCTGTGTGTGTTTTATCATCTGTGTGCGTGTTGTGAGCTTTCTTTTTTTTTTTTTTCTCTTTCTTCCTTTCCTCTTTTTCCTCTTACTCCCTCTCTGTCCAACTTTTCCTCTTCCTCTTTTTATTTGACTGGGGTCTGGGAATATGTCTGATGGAGATATGATGGCGGGGGGCGGCTCTGGCGCTGGTAGCACTGGAGATAAGACGGCTTTTCTGCCACGGTCATTACGCTTCTTGACTTATAATGTAAAGGGACTTAACATTCCGGAGAAGCGCGGACGGCTTCTCCGTGAACTCCAGGCCCTACTAACCTCGGTGGTCTTCCTACAGGAGACGCACTTTCGTGCGGACGCACCTCCCCAACTGCTCACTCGAGCATTCCCCACGGGATTTTTCAGCAATTATACACAAGGCAAATCGCGTGGTACAGCGATCTTATTCGCAAAAGATGTCCCTTTTGTGGTTAATGACACGTTGTGTGATGATGAGGGCAGATATCTTTTTGTTAAAGGTACGATTTCAGGGGTGGCCTATACTTTCGCTTCTATATATTTGCCGAATGTAAATCAACATAGGTGCCTTGCAAGAATCGTGAAGGCCCTGGATAAGTTCCAAACGGGCATTCTGATTATGGCAGGGGACTTCAACGTTCCTCTAGATCCGCGGGTGGACAGTGACACTTCCCATCGTCGGTCGACTATTCCACCAAGCTCTATTAGACATCTTAAACGTACGCTGGACTCATTGCACTTGGTGGATGTTTGGCGTGCTCTGAATTCAGGGGCCCGAGATTTCACTTTCTACTCGTCGGTACATGCTTCTTTCTCGAGAATCGATTATCTCTTTATGCAACAACATCAATTGCATTTGCTACTTGAGTCGGATATCGCACACGTACGTGGTCGGACCACTCGCCTGTTTGGATGTCACTGACCTCTCCGCTTTTCCGCCCACGGGAGAGATCCTGGAGACTGAATACGCACCTGCTAGAGGATCCCGGCTTTTCGACGGAATTATCTGGTGCTATGAAGCACTACTTCGAGGAAAATGCTGGGGTGGGTGAGGTCTTGGAAGTTACGGTCTGGGAGGCACATAAGGCAGTACTACGAGGCCTGCTTATCAGCAAGGCTGTTGCACTCAAAAAGGCCAAATCAACAGAGACGGTAGATCTTTTGAACGGCATCAGACGCCTGGAACAGTCCCACCTCTATTCGTCAGACGACGCAGACTTTAAGGAGGCTACGCTACTTAGGCGACGCCTAAATGACATCCTTAATGAAAATTAAGACTGGATGCGGCGCGCGCCAAATGCCGATTTGCTTTGCAGGAAAATAAGCCTGGGAAGCTGCTGGCGCACTTGCTTCGACAACGTCGGGAAATTAATTATGTTTCCAAGATTAAAACGGGGACGGGACGAATGTCACCTCGACCTGATGTGATTGTCAAGGAATTTGAGTCCTATTACCGTAAGCTATATGATATGGATGGTTAGACAGGAAGAGTCATTGCCCCACCAGCCATCTCCAGATATCTACTAGATAAGATTCATACAACACTGTCACCCGAGGATACAGAGACGCTTTCGGCACCGTTTACGGCAGTAGAACTCTTAACAGTAGTGAAACTTATGAAAAAAGGTAAAAGCCCTGGCCCGGATGGGCTGCCGATTGAATATTATAAACATTTTGCAACGGAGCTATACCCGAGAATGCTTTCGGCTTTTCAGTCAGTGGGAGCGGATACTTCTTTTCACCCTCACACGGTGGCGGCTACAATAGCAGTTATACCGAAGCCGAGAAAAGATGAGTCTGAATGTAGGAACTATAGACCCATATCCTTGCTGAATGCAGACGCAAAAATATTTGCTAAACTTCTGGCGGAGCGTCTGAAACCTTTTTTGTTGAAATTGGTCCGACCGGATCAGGTGGGATTTGTTCCAGGACGGGAAGCCAGGGATGCCACCTCTAGAGCGCTAGGTGCAGTTGCTTATGCAAGAAAGACAGGAGAGGGGGTGGTGCTTTTGTCAATGGATGCCGAAAAGGCGTTTGATAAAGTGAGTTGGTCCTTTCTGTTTTTAGTGTTACGACAAATGGGGCTCCCGGATACTTTTTTTTGACCAGGTACAAGCTTTATATACAAATCCGTCGGCTCGTATCCGTGTGAATGGAGCACTTTCTGCCCCCATTCCGATCTGCAATGGAACTAGACAGGGTTGCCCCTTGTCGCCGTTATTATTCGCTCTGTACTTGGAACCACTGCTGGAAGCTGTCGTTCTACCGATTCCATCACGGGGATCCAAGGCACCTCTTCCCATCACGTGGTCTCTGCTTATGCGGATGACCTGCTTTTTATGTTGACAAATGCTGACACTTCATTGCCAGCGGTGACAAAAGTATTATCGGATTTTGGTGAGGTCTCCGGATTTCGGGTAAACATGGACAAGTCGGAACTACTTAATGTGAATCTCTCGCAGGTTTGTGTGGCTAGACTAAAGAGGGCGGTTCCATTTACGTGGTGTAAGGATCGATTGAAAAACCTAGGAATATGGATCTCCCCATCCTCTGCACTGCTTTATGCTCTTAATTATCAACCACTGTTAGATGTTTTCATATCGGAGTTATCTGGTTGGTCGAAAAAGTTTATTTCCTGGTCGGGCCGGATTAATACTTTGAAAATGAATGTAGTACCCAGACTTTTATATGTTCTTCAAACGGTCCCGATTTCTCTGCCTGCCAATTTCTTCAAGCTGTTCCGAACAGCGGCACTGCATTTCATTTGGCCCCACAGGCGCCCGCGTGTCAGTTATGCAACGCTATGTCGCCCTAAGTCAGAAGGGGGTTTGGCGTTGCCTGACGCTAAACTTTATTACTACGCGGTACATCTTGCGCGTCTCCTGGAATGGTCCGTCCAAAAGTCCGAGAAACTGTGGCTGGACATGGAGGAAACGCTGGTGGGAACGCCCCTGTGGACACTGCCGTGGATTCGTTGCCGAGGTCCTTGGGAACAACAAAGGATTTGGTGCCTTACGACAGAAACGCTGGGCATCTGGAGACGATTGCGTATGCAATTTGGGCTGACATCTTCGATTTCACCACTTTTGCCATTACAAGACAACCCCGATTTTACACCAGGGGTATGCTCAGCCCTTAAAGCGCGGTTTGACCTACCGGATAGGATCACGGTGGCTACTTATTTAAAAGATGGAAATCCTCCCCCGTTGCAGCACTCGGATGGAACGCCTCAGATCCGTCTTCAGGAACGGTTCAACTATCACCAGATCCAATCGTATCTGCGCTCTCTGAAGGCTGGATTCAGCCTTACTCGTCCTCTTATGCCCTTTGAGCAGTATTTCCAGTTTGGTATTCGGTTGGCCAGAGGTGTTTCTACCTTATATCGCATGCTCCTTGGGCGATATGCAGAGACTCCGGCTTTCAAGGAAAGGTGGAGTGCCGTGATAGGGAAACATATTTCAGATGAGGAGTGGAATAAGACTTTTACGCTCATTCACAAGGGGACCGGTTCTTTGCATTGCGCGGAAAATGCTTATAAAATTCTTACATTTTGGTACCGGACCCCAGATCGGCTGCAGAAAATGTTTCCCCTTCATGATCCGCAATGCTGGCGGTGCAAGGCGGCTTTCGGGGATTTTTTACATATTTGGTGGGACTGTCCTGAGATTCAGGTTTTTTGGAAGATGGTTCACACTGCAGTTCGTGAAATTTCAGATGCGGATTTTGAGTTCACTCCCTCTAACTATATCCTGTTGCAGTTCCCGGCACCTATGAAAGTCTTGAAGCGTTCAGTAGTATTGAGATTGGTGACTGCGGCCAAATGGCTGATACCATTGCATTGGGGCAAGCCGACGTTACCCTCGAGAATGGGTGGCCAAGGTAGAATTCCTACGCAGAATGGATAACCTGGTAGCAAAGGAACTAGACCAAGTCGAACAATTTGTTATGAATTGGTTTCATTGGGATAACTATGTGAGCTCGGCACCTGAGAGACGCTTGGAAGTGACTGACACATGAGTGGGTGGACTGATTGATGGAGTTTGAGTTAGGACGCTAGAGATCCCGATGGAGAGTGGAGAACCTAGGAACTGCGCTTGTCCCGATATGTGGTCCACCAGTTGGTATATAAGTGCCCTCGTCCCCCAGGAATACACTGACCCCCTTACTTACCTTTTTTTTTTTTTTTCCTCTCTCCTCTCCCTATTATTTTCCCTTCTTCCTTTCTTCCACCTTTTCCCCCTCTCTGAACTATTTTAATTCCCTGAACTCTGCCCCTTTCTGTCTTGTCTTTCTTCTTGTCTTTATCGTTGTCCTGTCTGTTTGTTGGTATGTCCTGTCTGCTGTTATGTTATGTTTGTTCTAGTCTGTCTGTTCTCTCACGGCCCGGAAGACGTACTTAAAGGTCTTGGAAATTCTTCCCAGCTGCTGGTAAGCAATGGTACAGCATACGATTACAGATGTAGCATATAACGCCTTGATCTTGACCGGGGTAGGATTTTGCTTTTTACCAATTGCAACTCAGTACGGTGTTAACTTTATTTTGTCGTGACTGTTATTATATGTATCGCAAGACTTATGTTATCATACTGTACATGCTACTGTGCTTTATGTTTCTATATGTTTATCTCTGTTCATAAAAATTTTGATTACTAAAAAAATAAACACATGAAAACATATAATGTTTGTGTTGTATTATTTTAAGCAGACTGTGTTTTTCAAATTGTTGTGACTTAGATGAAGATCAGAGCACATTTTATAACCAATTCATGCAAAACTCCAAGTAATCCCAAAGGGTTCACATACTTTTTCTTGCCACTGTAAATATAATCCACTAATTTAGAAACATAGAAACATAGAAAAATGTCGGCAGATAAGAAACTTTTGGCCCATCTAGTCTGCCCAATTACATGGATACTTTACCTGCATTTAGCTTTTGTTTAGGATAGCCTTATGCCTATCCCATGCCTGCTTAAATTCAATTACTGTTTTGGCCTCTACCACTTCAACTGGAAGACTGTTCCATGTATCCACCACCCTCTCAGTAAAATAATGCTTTCTGATGTTACTTTTAAACCTTTGCCCCTCTAATCTAAGACTATGTCCTCTTGTTTTGCTACTTTGTTTCCTTTTAAATATACTCCCTTCCTCTACCTTGTGGATTCCCTTTACGTATTTAAATGTTTCTATCATATCTCCTCTGTCTCGTCTTTTTTCCAAGCTGTACATGTTAAGATCATTAAGCCTTTCCTGGTAACTTTTCTCCTTCAAGCAGTACACCATTTTAGTAGCCCTTCTCTGAACTCTCTCTAAGATGTCTATATCCTTCTGGAGATACGGTCTCCAGTACTGCACACAGTACTCCAAGTGAGGTCTCACCAGTGCTCTGTACAGTGGCATGAGCACTTCCCTTTTCCTACTGCTAATACCTCTCCCTACACAACCAAGCATTTTGCTAGCATTTCCTGTTGCTCTATTACATTGACTACTTACCTTTAGATCCTCTGCAATAATAACCCCTAAATCCCTTTCCTCAGATGTTGAGGTTAGGACTGTATCAAATATTCTATATTCAGCCCTTGGGTTTTTACGTCCCAGGTGCATTATCTTGCACTTATCCACGTTAAAACTCAATTGCCACAGCTCCGACCATTTTTTTAGTTTACCTAAATCATTTGTCATTTGGCTGATCCCTCCAGGAACGTCAACCCTGTTGCAAATCTTTGTGTCATCAGCAAACAGACATACTTTTCCATTAATACCTTCTGCAATATCACTAATAAAAATATTAAATAGAATGGGTCCAAGTACTGACCCCTGAGGTACCCCACTGGTAACAAGACCTTGCGCCGAATAAACTCCATTTACCACAACCCTCTGTTGCCTGTCACTCAGCCACTGCCTAATCCATTCAACAATATTGGAATCCAAGCTCAAAGATTGCAATTTATTGATAAGCCTTCTATGCGGAACAGTATCAAAAGCCTTACTGAAATCTAAATAAGCAATGTCTACTGCACCACCTGTGTCTATTATTTTTGTTACCCAATCAAAAAAATCAATAAGATTAGTTTGGCATGATCTCCCTGAGGTAAACCCATGTTGTTTCTGATCCTGTAATCTATGTGTTTTTAGATGGTCAACAATCCTTTCCTTTAACATGGTTTCCATTAATTTCCCCACTACTGACGTAAGACTAACTGGCCTATAGTTCCCAGATTCCTCCCTACTACCCTTCTTGTGAATGGGCACAACATTTGCTAATTTCCAGTCTTCTGGGACGACTCCCGTTAGCAAGGATTGGTTAAATAAATCTGTTAACGGTTTTGCTATTACATCACTGAGCTCTTTTAATAATTTAGGGTGGATCCCATCAGGCCCCATTGACTTATTTGTCTGTACTTTAGACAGCTGCTGTAGAACCTCCTCCTCTGTAAACTGATATGTAATTGTCTCGTTAGTGTTTCCTCCTAACTGAGGTCCCTTTCCTTCCTTTTCTTCTGCAAAGACTGAACAAAAATATTCATTGAGGCAGTCAGCGAGACTTTTATCCTCTTCTACATACCTTCCTTCCTTTGTTTTTAATCTAACTAATCCTTGTTTTACTTTTCTTTTCTCGTTTATGTATCTAAAAAATGTTTTGTCCCCCTTTTTTATTGACTGAGCTATTTTCTTTTCTGCGTGTGCTTTGGAAGCTCTTATAAATTGCTTTGCCTCTTTCTGCCTAATCTTATAGGTTTGCCTATCTTCTTCACTCTGAGTTGTTTCATAATTATTGAATGCTGTCTTTTTGTTCTTCACTATTTTGGCCACTTCTTCAGAGTACCACAGTGGTTTCTTCCCTTTTTTGTTTTTGCTAACAAGTCGAATGCAATTGCCTGTGGCCTTCAATAATGCTTCCTTTAAATAATCCCATTTCTCCTGGACTCCCTTTAAACTCCTCCAGTCTGATAATGACTCCTTCACACAAAATCTCATTTTAGAAAAATCTGTTTTTTTAAAGTCTAAAACTTTTGTTTTTGTGTGGTGCGGCTCCATCCCTGTTCTTATATTAAACCATACTGACTGGTGATCACTAGATCCCAAATTTTCACCTACAACATTCACATTGTGTCTGCTGTCACAATAATTTGTACACTGGTTTGTAATCAAAATTTTATTACCTTCCCCTAGGCAGCTCTATAGTCTTCTTGAGCACATATCTTGGAATTTTACATTGTACTTATTTTGTAAACATTTAAAACAAACGAGCAAAACAACATATCATCTGTATTATTTATATTAACACTCCACATTCAATACAAAACATACCAATTAATTATATTATTTTTTTTAACTTTTTTGCATTAACACTTTTATTAGCTTGTGAACATCTATACTGACTTGAAAAATAATTGTTGTCTTGTTCAAATAGGAGATTATTGATAATAGTGTAATGTGTTGCTAAATAAATTCCCCTTTGTCATTTCTCTGTCTTCCTGTAATCACCATATAACACTCTGACTAATGGCACATACAGTACAATAAACACCTGTATGCTTCGCCTTTTGAATTCTGCCAAAACTAGTGATTAAACAAGAACTGTGTCTTCTTCTAAGCTATAATTTTCCTTAGTTGTCTCCTCGCTTGCCTGTTTTCCTCATTCTGGCGTATAATCCATTGATCTGCATCCCTTACTGGCAGGTGTCTGGTTTACAACATGACTAATGATAATAATAGCACAGGTGAAGATGTCTGTATTTTATGGATTTCTATACATTTTTCTACTTAGCTGATTGCTGCCATATCAATATAATATATAATGTGTTCCCATGATGCATGCCTGCTTTGAAAAACATATACAGATAATAGGATAAGGTGACCAGCTTTTTAAAATGAAATCCGGGGACTTTTTTCTTTGGCAAATGGTACAAAAACCTTTTTTATTAGCATATTTTCTTCAAATTCTATATGCAGTGTATTTGGTGTGTGTGGTACATGGAGTGACTGTATGATATGTATATACATTATTTCTCACGTTTCGTCCATGAGATAAAAAATAAATATGACTACCAAATGTTGAAAAGGTAAGATAGAGAAAAGCGTTTCAATGCATATTTTGAATTCTTAGGCAAAGAATTCTGTTTTTCACGTCCATTCCTCCTCATTTCATATCAAGTTTTCCCCATTTCACATCCCTTCCCCTCAATTCCTATCCATTCCTTATTATTAGGTGCACTGCTGCTAGCAATATTTAATAATTTATTAAATGAATAAATAGTTAATTCCTTTTTTGATCAATAATTTTAAAATACATATATCTTGATTTTGCTTTTCTTTAACCTCTATAGGAATCAAAATAAAATCAATGAAAAATATTAACTTCTTTATTAAAATAAAAAAATTAAATGTATACCGTACACATGTGATTTTAACAAATTACTGAAGTTTGAAGCAATAACTTCAAACCAGTAATTTCATAGTAAAAACTATATAACATAATAATTTATTATTTAAAAAGGACCTTTCTTTCAGAAACTAGCAGCAGACTCTCCCTCTTAACAGTAAATTTAAAACTTGGGATTATGGGATATGGGACGGGCAGCTGACTCCCCTGCTGCATTTTATTGGACAGTTGGACTAATGGTGCTTTTCCATTGGTCCAAATGTCCAGACTAGCTTAATTTAGCAGGGGGCATGGGTGGTAGGGCTGTAGCGACACCAATGGAAGGGATACAGTGTGTGCCAGTTACTATTTAAACTGGCGTGCGCTGTATGCAGCTTCTGACAGACTGCTCTTTTAGCGTAGCACGAACTACGCAAAATGCACAGTTGGCTTCCCCGCTACACTACTAGCGTAGCTTCTGACAATGTGGGAGGCTACGCTCGTTGGGGGATCAAGGGATCAGGACAGTTTGAAAGAATAATTATTTTTAAAAATTATTTACGTTCCGAGGACATTTCTAGGGACATAATTTGTCCCCGGTCTCCTCAATCTTTCCCCGGAAATTGGGGACGAGTGGTCACCCTAAAATAGGAACAAGTTCAAGTGATGTTCTAGTAGTTTTACAACTTTACCCAAATCATTTGAAGAAGTTAAAACCCGAATTTTGCTCGTTTTAATTTACATTCAAAATGTATTTCCTACTTTTTAGCAAGTTATTCTGTAGAAAAGTCATTGAAATTCTTCCCCCTGACCTAAACATATAAATTAGTTCAGGTCAGGTCCCTTCTTCTGCTTTGCACTACATGCTAGTTGCAAGGGCTTACACAGTGAAGAATTGCATGTACTTGTGTCTGCAGTCTTTAAAATATTAACAACTTGCTGAAGATAGGATCTAAATCAGTGATGACTTCCCCCAGGTGTTTTGGAAGGTGGTTGGGGAAGGCCTAGCCAGCCTTAAAGCTGTCGGAGCATCATGGGACATATAGTTTTAAAACTTATGGAGTGCAAAGGTTCGCCAATACTGATATAAATAACGGACTTACACTAGGAAAATGTATGTTTTAAAACACAGAGGCCCATATTCCAGCCGAGCTAGTAACAGGGAGTCGCAAATGGCAAAAGATGTCGCAAGCTGTTATGCATTGGTAGCTCACTATTACCATATCTATTACAAGTGGTTCTCAGCTTTGAGTGTGAAGGGATGGCAGATCACACCCTCCCCATAACCAAGGGACCAGAGTATGAAATTTATTGTGTGCGCGTGACAATAAATCCCTTAACACAAGGTTTTGTAAGCCAATATGCTTTTTCTCCTTATACTGACTTTACTATCGGAGTGAGGTTTTCTCTCGCGCATCAAAATTCCAATTAAAAAAAGTAGCACATTAAAAACGAGGCCTAGACAAGGTTGACAAAAAATTCTTACACATATATTAAAAAGGTCAAAAAAAGAAGAGAGAGTCAAAAAAATTGTGCAGTATTTGTTGTTTAAAAGCATGTTTTATCCAGGGGCGCAATGACAAAGCTTGTGGAACCTGGGCAATAGGAGACCATGGGGCCTGCCGCCTGCCATTGAGGGGTTCTGGAATGCATAATGGTCTTCCGCCTGACCTCCACATGCAAGAGCTTGATGGAAGCGTGGGGCCCTAGCTAACGGCAGCCAGAATTTACAGTCATTCAGAAAAAAGAGAATGGCAGAGCAGTCCAGGGCTCCTCTGGACCTGTCATTCCCTAAGCATTCACTAGTAATGCTTGCACAGGGGTGGAGCACTGCCCCTCTGCATCTTTCTTCACTTTAAACCCTTTCATGTCAGGCAGGTGGTGCCCGTCGGGATGGCTTTAACATTGGCCGGGCGTGCTAGTGTGCCCCACTAGCCGGCTGCAGTGGCAGGCCCCATCTTCGGCACACGCAGCAGATATGCGTCATTGGCTGCTGGGGGATGGCCTGAGCCAGGCAGCAGTGAAAGGCACGCGACATTCGCCAGCTAGTGGGTGGAGCTGGAGAAGGCCCATTAAAGTCAGCAGGGTGTACTATGCTGCCCAGCCGTCGCAGGGGCAGCATGGTACGCCCTGTAACGGGTAAGGGTTAAACAGTAGCCAATATTAAAATCAGCTTCTGATTATATTTCCCCATGATTTCATTTGATGTGTTATTGTGCCCCCTGGAATCATAGAGTTGACCAAGCCTTAGAGGGGCCTCACAAACACCTCATTTGCCTGAGCCATATTATCCTAATGGTCAGTCCTTCCCTTGTTTCATCATATATTTATTCTATGTGTTTCAAATCAAAATGTTGGTCACATCATTTTTAGGCAACAGATAATACACTACATTTTGACACCAGAAACAGATACTGTTCCATTATTCTATGCAAGGCAAAATTTAGCTCCAACATTTATTTATTTATAAAGGATTTTACCAGGAAGGATACATTGAGATTTCTCTCATTTTCAAGTATGTCCTGGGTTCAAGAACATTGGACATTTTGGATGCACAAAATGATTTTGGCAAGCATAAAAAAACGCTTGTAGTTCCAGCATTTGGCCTACCCAGGGCCAAAATCTAGTTTACATAAGTATATTTTATCATAAAAAATGGTTGAAGGGTCTAGTTCACTGGTAAGGTGTGAGGAGCAATGTTCTCCATATTTAGCATTTGCCTATAATTTGATTTATAAATAGTTGTTCAAAACTATTTCAAATTTTAATTTTCTATTACATAGATTTGAAAAAGTGAGTCCTAGGAATTCCTAAATTTCTAACAACATATAATCAGTGCGATAATCGATTTGTGATGCGTTAATCAATGATTTGGCACATATAACATCCATAACGTTCTCTCAGGACTTTCCCTCCACCTTTTCACATTTCCTGAAACCTCTGATTCTGATAGGTTGATGTTTTGCTCAGAGTTTGGATAAAAGGCCCCTTGAGATCGAGTAAAACCAAATCTCTACAGGCAGCAAGTCAAGGATTCAGCGAGTGACTGACATAAACCCTGTTACAAGAAGTTCATCATTAGCAAGGCTGGCAATGGGACTCTTCATCATTCTTCTGGTCTGTGTGATCGGACAAGTTATGAACGGACCTTTACCTCCCAGCATACAGGTAACTCATAAACCAAATAACATATAGATATAATTACCTCTGGTTTTCTAAATATCTATACAATTTATTATTATTTATTCAAGTGTCAATAATCATGTTACCTTTATCGGCCACCAGTGGTTGTTTCCTTATCATTCATTGGAATAATATGTGTTGGGGTGTCTGAATCTCACAGATGGGAAGATACATCTCATATGTTGGGGATTGGAGCCATTCTCTCTCTCAGTAATGAAGGGATTGAATGAAACCTGTAGATATTTAATTTACATGAAACGGCCAAATTAATCTGGCTTCATTATTTTACAGATAAAGTTTCCGGGACTTACAAAACTTGGTAAGTTTGACACAGTCTTATCCCTTGTAACTGTATCTATATCGTTAACTGTAAATCTGTATGCCACTTCCACAACCTCATTTGTTTGTGGGACTTTACAGAATAAAGCAGCGCTCAATCTCTTGTTTCATCATAGTTATATTCAATTTATGTGATGCATAATGTATTATTCAAAACATTTCTAAAGGATCAGTTATCATTGAGATTACTGACAAATATTATACAATTCTAAACAAACACTGCGCTACAAGCAGGGTAGTGCCTTGTTGGGTTAGCATTTCATATTTGTGGGGTTTGATTACCAGTGGCCTGGGGTTTGGCTCCTTGTCTCGTTTTACTGGGACTTTGTTCCAGTTGTAGTCTCTTTAATTATTATACAATTTAATTTCTCATTAATTCTTCCTTCATTGAATTTGATGACACATATAACTGAAATAAAATACATTTTCTCCTTATTTATTGGACATTTTGCCCACATTTCCAGCAGGCGGTGAGGAGACATGGAGTCCTAATTTGCGTGGTGCTCCTTCTTCGATAACCAACATAAATCCAGGTATGTAAAAAACATGAAAAACAACATAGTGGACATTTAACAAAGTGGAAACTCAGCTGTTCACTAATCCGTTTCATACCTGTTGGTTAAGAGAAGTGAAGGAAAACCAATCTGACTTATTTAGATATGCTCTTCTTGTAACTGTATTGATGACATTAACACACAAAATATCATCATGTAACTATGGCAGGATCAAAAGGCAACATATTTACAAATCTAGATACCAGAGTATGTTTTGTGATACCGAAATGTCCAAATACATACTGACTTAGACACATACCCGTGCTTGGGATAACATAAAACTGAGAAAGACTGCTGACCCTTGGGTCAGGTTGAGCAGGAACGTGTGGGAACGCAGTTTGTGCACTATTTTCTTAAAAGAAATGGAGTTCCCATTTGGCCCTCACGGA